>ARYC01007269.1:0-23032 GCA_000711775.1 Oxytricha trifallax
AATTTGAAATTCAATAACAAGAGAAGGAACAAGGATGGAATCTATAAGTACTGCAATGAAGAGGGTTGAAGCTTAAGAAATGATCTCAAGATTTAGAAGCAAGGAAGATCTCTATCGATACCTCACTTAGCATGGTAAGCATGTGACATATACTTAATCATATGCTATAGTGGGTTTATTCCTTCCAACGATGGGGTACCAAAATTTCATTCTTAAAAGCTATACTCTGCGATGAGAAGAAAGCCTTAAAAAACAGTGAAATAAAGTTGATAAATATACCAAACTACCCAGAGATTTCAGTTACTAATCTCTACGAGGATGCGATGAAAGATGAAGAGTTGGTAGTTTATCTTCCTACCAAGAAACAACTCTCTAACAAGCTTCCAGAAAGGAGCTTCTTCTTTGGAGTTCTTGGCACTTTAAGAGAGAGAGTTATCTAAGAGAGATCATTGAAGAAGCTCACAAAAAACGCTACTCTATTTCTCCTGAAGATTAAATGAAGCAAGGCATACTAATAAACGAGACCTGGCTCGCTGAGCTTAAGAAGCATCCATTCCTCTCTCGTAAGCTTTGATTCATAACTTTGTAGGGAAACCTGAACTGGTGTATTCCTAATGAAAGAGCATGCGAAGGTTCACAGAGAGAGAAAGTCATAGACTATTTATGAAGTGAGCAAGAGACTTTATAAAGATGTTTAAAAGTCAGAAGAAATGAACATAGATGCAGGAGCTGGCACAAAGAGAAGAAATATGGGCCCAAGCAAGCCATAAGAAGAGGAGAAGAAAAAAAAGCCAAACCCCTTTATGGGTTAGTTTAATATGTGAACTTATTCATTCATTTAAATCTAAAACTTATTTATAAACATTCATTCTTCCTTCTCTCCGCACAAACTGTTGTCTTATCTATGCTAACTCTCTTGCAGCTACTCTGAATCAAGTCTACTGTATCTATAAGCAAGTCATGCATTAGGTGATATAGCAGCAGTTTCTTGTAGTGGGTCTTTATTTAACTCCAGTAGAATTCAAATCCATTAAATTAAGGGCTGTAAGGAACATTGTATACATGAGTAATGTTTAACTCTTCATAAGCTTTCTTAGACTCCTTAGTCTTATGAACTGAGAGGTTGTCAACAAACAGGATGATCTTTAATCGTTGTAAAATCAAAATAGTGTTTTGAGATAGAGAAATTATTAATAATCAAGATTTATATATTATAAACTATGATAAAGCTCTGTTTCAAGGTCTTTAAGACTCCATTATTTATATTTCCATCATCGCATTCCAAATCTCTAGTTTTCATCCAAATTCTGAAAAATATTCGCGTTTGAGACCTCTTCGTTTAAGCATCACTTTGAGACACTCTAAAGTTCGGGTTGTAGAAATCTCGACCACTTCTCAGTTTAAGACTGCTACATTGAAGATACTGTTGAAGGAGGAGACTCCATTTTGTTTAGTAGAAATTTAATAAATTTAAGAGATTCAATAAATTAAATCAGGCCTATTAAAACTTTTTAAGTTTTAATGTTTGAAAATTTCTAATCATACTAATAGTTTTAATCTATAACGAAATTTTATTAGAGATGTTTAAATTAATTTTAGTATTAAATTTATTAATTCAAACTAGGCCTGATTTAATTTATTGAATCTCTTAAATTTATTAAATTTCTACTAAACAAAATGGAGTCTCCTCCTTCAACAGTATCTTCAATGTAGCAGTCTTAAACTGAGAAGTGGCCGAGATTTCTACAACCCGAACTTTAGAGTGTCTCAAAGTGATGCTTAAACGAAGAGGTCTCAAACGCGAATATTTTTCAGAATTTGGATGAAAACTAGAGATTTGGAATGCGATGATGGAAATATAAATAATGGAGTCTTAAAGACCTTGAAACAGAGCTTTATCATAGTTTATAATATATAAATCTTGATTATTAATAATTTCTCTATCTCAAAACACTATTTTGATTTTATTTATCTCTAAGCTTATGTAGGAACTCTATGTACTACTCTCGCTTAATAGAGCGAGGATGAATAACATAACTTTCTAAGCCAGAGTCTTCACTAATACCTCTAAAATTGCATGAGTTACAACCTTTACTTTCTAATCGTAGACTACTATATTATCATACTTCTTATACCAAGACTTATTAATAAAGGTGTTGAAGGTAAACACAGCTTCATCAGCGTGTATGAACTTGATGTTATTAGTAATAGCTCTCTGCATTTAATCATATATATAGTTTAAATTATTACTATAAAATGGCACTGTAAAATCAATCACTCTCTTCACTCTGTTGACAGTCTTGAAAGTAATACCATTTCTTCTATAAATGTTGGCTATAGTCTAAGGAGAGATGCGCATATCAGGAAACTTGCGATGAACATTACAGCTCGCTAGTCTAGAGGAAAGTGTGCCCAATACTTTAAAGTCTTAGAGTCACAGAGGTGGTCAATATGGTGCTGTGAGAACTTTTATTTTCTAGCAGGATGCTTTCAAGTACCAGAATTAAAATGCTAAACAGCTAACATGCAGTGATACCTAACAGTAGAGGAACTCTTGTGTAAGAGCTTTGCTATAGATGCATAATTAAATACTGGTTTGACTTAATCTATATTAATACTCGTACCATACCTAAGATGAAGCAGTAAATCTAAATATTTCTCATCATAAATAGAACCTAAATTTCGCTAATTTCTATTTCTCATTTTGCAAATAGACCTAATTTCTCTGCTAACCCCAATAAGACCCTAACTATACCCTACAAATCAAAGCACTTATAAACCTCACTAAGGGGTTTTGGGGTTTTGAATGAGAATATTGCCGAATTCAGATTTACTAAAATTGCCTACTCATAAACCTATATATAAAGAGACTATGATTAAAATATAGCAAATAATAATAACAATATTTCTATCATTAAATCATGTAAAATGAAAGTAGACGTAATGAGTTTGTTTCTGTTTGATTTTGTTTCATGCATACCTTTTCAATATTTGGATTTCATTTCTGGTGTTGATAGTATTATATCAAAATTATATTAACAAACGAGTTTAGTATATAAGCTATTTATGTTTAGTTAAAAATTCTTTTTCATAACGGAGACTTTGTGTAATCCTATGATGATGAAGTAGTTCCAGCTGATGGAAGCGCTGATGATGGAAGTGCCGGTAATAGAATGTTAGACATTCAAAACACTTTTTGTGGAGCTACTATGAGATTTTTAGTGTAAAATACCACTACTCTGGTTTTTTATATTATCTTAAACCTATCTACTCATTATTAATTTATGTAAAGTTAAATACTGGATAGATAAAAAACTGATTGCAATACTGTAAATTGTTTAAATTGACGAGACTTCCCAGATTGTATAAATTGCTTAGAATGCTTAGACTATTCATAATGATGAGACTCCTGAAGTATAACCGCAACATCAATATGAATTTATAATTAATTTTGGTATTCTTAATGGTTGTATATCTCATTTGTAAACTTATTTATATTTATCATTGAATAAAAAATAATATTTCAATCAAGAACTTATTCGATCAGTATAAGCTAAACCCGGTTTATATGAAAATGATTATAGTTTCTCTCACAGTGTTATTCTTGGTGCATTTAGTCTCTTGCTTTTATTTTATAGTTGCCTCCTTCAAAGATTTTGACCCAGATTCCTGGGTAGTCTAAAAGAAGCTACAAGATGACACTAATTTATAAGTTTATAGCCTTCTTCATTTTTGTGATAATGTTTTCTCTGATATAAAGAAAATGAAAAATAATTTAAGATATTTCGCTTAGTATATCACTGCGATGTATTAGGCATTTTAAACACTAAATACTTTTGGGTATGGGGATGTAAAGGGATCTACTACTCTTGAAAGTCTACTTTTTATTATGGATGATCTTTGGAGTTGCCTTTTATTCATTCAATATTGGTAATTTGCAGATATTAAAGTATGTATTAAGTAATATCATTCATTTAATCATATCATACTAATTGTGATGTCTAATATGATTAGAAGACTTGAAATAAGATAATATCATTGAGATTAATAAATTATTTTGACCTCCTTTTTATAATTTTCCTAGATTTTCTAAACCAAAATGTTTAATCCAGCTACTTATTTAAGAGTAATTTGTCTTAGAATTATTATTATTTGAAGAGTATTATTTCAAAGATTGATTATTAAATATATTCAAATTCATTTCAAACTTTAATTCATAGAAATAATGAATATTATTTTATTAAATAAGAATTTTATCAACTATATTATAATTTTAAATTGATATCAAGGCAAGTGAGTTAAGCAAAAAATTGGACACACTGACAGGTTTCGCAAAAAGTACCAAACTTCCTGATAACTTAACGCCAACAATAAAATCCTTAATGACAACAGGTAAATGCTTAATGAACTGCCGAGTACTCTAAGAGCAGATGGTGATGCAAACTTACTCAGTTATTATAGAAAGAGTTAAATTCTTGAGGTGAAAAACACTCACCCCCTAAGGTATGCTTTTAAATATGTACTCTAATAGAACTCGAACTCCTGAGCAAACTTTTCTCAATAACTGATTGTTTGCTTTTAGTTTTCGAGATAACAAACTGGCTTAGTCTAAAAATTATATAAAAAATCATAAAATTTGGTTTTAAAAAATTTTCGACATTTTTCTTAAAAACATCTTTTTAGCATAATTTGATAAATTTTCTTGTATTTAGATGATATTTTGAAATGAATGTTGAATAAAATTTGTTATCGAGCTTTGGCCTCGATAAATTTTAAGCTAAAATTAATTTATAATTAGGATAACTGATGATCTTTATAGACCAGAGCTCGATAACAAGTTTTATTCAACATTCATTTCAAAATATCATCTAAATACAAGAAAATTTATCAAATTATGCTAAAAAGATGTTTTTAAGAAAAATGTCGAAAATTTTTCAAAGCCAAATTTTATGATTTTTTATATAATTTTTAGACTAAGCCAGTGTGTTATCTCGAAAAGTAAAAGCCGACCACAATCAGTCATTAAGAAAAGTTTGCTCAGGAGGTCGATTTCTATCAAGAGAACATATTTAAAAGAAAGTATACCTTAAGGGGGAGTGTTTGTCACCTTAGCCAAATTCTTATCAATAAATACTCTTATTTATTGTGGGCTTTCCTGCCTGCACTGAAGCCAATGAAGGTGTACTCGATAGATATTCTTTATTCTTAAGGAGATCACCCGGAAGAGGTTTTCTTTATATAGAGAGAAAGAGTCAAGCTGTGCTATTACGTCAATGAAGGAGAAAGTCCTGTTTAAGTGAATATCCCCTTTAATAAGTAAGTGGAAGTTTCTTACTTTGGCGACTTGGAAATATTGATTAAGAGATACATAAAGTTAGGTAAAGACGGCAGAGCCATTGTTTATTTTGAATGCCACTTGTTAGTCTAAGGTACTAAAGAATTAAAATCCATATTGAAATACTTCAAGGAAATAGAGACTTAAATATATAAAAACCATGTCGTTAATTAAAATTATTATAATATCATATAACTTATATTAAATGTAAATGTAGGCATCCTTTAAACTTTAAACTTTATTATATATTAAACATTTATAATTAATTCATATTTCCAACCGTTGGCAGTTTTTAAAAAGTGCCGACGGTTGCTGCTATTTGATAATTATTGTAAATATTAGATAGTATAATATATTAATTACCATCATGAATAAATAATAATACTTTAAGTTCAGGAATCAAATTTCCTGATAGATATCAGAAGTTCTTTAAGATCTATTGTAGTCTATATAGAAGAGTTTAAAGTTTTAGAAAACCAATTAATATCTATAATTTTACGGATAATTAATTATATTTATATGCTTTTATGTTAGATTTATATTTCTTTACAGATTAACACAGATCTATAAGGAATTTTGATATTCGTAATGGTTTTTGAATCCTGAATTTGCTTCATTATAAGTTTGAAATATTAAAAGAATTCATTCAAAATGTTGATTTTAAAAATAAAATACGAATCAAATTAACAGCATGGGTAACAGCTATGTATATGGTAAGCTTTTAATACTAATCAGGTTTAAAAAAGATCAAATTTAAATGTATTAAAATAACAGTAATTAAATCAAAAATGCACAGCATTAGGCCATGAAAATTTACAATTTGTACATAGTACAATTTAATAAAATTATTAAAAAGTCATAATGTACAGTGTACAGTATGAACACTCTTATGAAGGTAAACGGTACAATAACAAACCCCAATTATAACTTTCCGAAGATGTGATGTGTAATGTGTTTTAAGTTTTAATAAATTAAAGTGATGTCTATAACTAATTTCTAAAGCAGGTAATCTGATCCTCCCCACCTCTCTCGCACCGGAACATCTTTGCGTCTCTATCTCCAGTTCATTAGACTTCGCTACACCGAATCTTGTCTGATCTTGGTCGTCCGTGCCACTAGGGTTGAACTCGGCTGTCTTTACTTACGGTTTGTGAGTCTCTCAGAGTGGAATATGCAGAATCTACAGCTTGTGCAACAAATGTCTCGGTAGTCCTGTGATAGCCGGCAACTACTATGCCCTAGTGGCACGGACGACCAAGATCAGACAAGATTTGGTGCAGCGCAGTCAAATGAACTGGAAATTGAGACGCAAAGATGTTCCGGTGCGAGAGAGGTGAGGATGATTAGATTACCTGCTTTAGACATTAGTTATAGACATCACTTTAATTTATTAAAAATTAAAACACATTACACTTTACATCTTCGGAAAGTTATAATTGGGGTTTGTTATTGCTTCATAAGAGTGTACAAACTGTACACTGTACATTATGACTTTTTAATATTAAAATAATAATTAATAATTTGATTAAATTGTACAATGTACAAATTTTCATAGCTAAATACTGTACATTTTTAATTTAGTTACTGTTATTTTAATACATTTAAATTTGATCTTTTTTAAACCTGATTAGTATTAAAAGCTTGCCAAATACATGGCCGTTACACATGCTATTAACTTGATTCGTATTATATATTTCAAATTTCCACATTTTGAATGAATTCGTTTAATATTTAATATTTTATTATCAGAATATCATATTATAAGGTTAATATATTATACGGCTAATTTATAAATTGGCAGCAACCGTCGGCACTTTTTGAAAACTGCCGACGGTTGATTAAATTTATAACCTAAGTCTAAGTATATAGCAATTAAACGAAAAATATTAGATTTTTATTGCTTAAACGTAAGTTAACATTATTTTTAATATAATATAAATCAAACTTTGGCAGTTGTAATACATTTTTTTAAATGATAAATACTGCTTAAAAAAGAAGGAGACATCATCAGAAGCAGATCTAAGAAATCAAAAAGTGATATATGGAGAAGAGGTCAAAGCCCTGAAGAATAATTCACTTTCTCAGAATAAGAGTGCTCTTAATTAATTCTCTAATTGGAAGAAACGCTCAAAGAGAACGCTAATAACTTCATATTTAGAGCTAAGGCGAGTCGTAAGAAGCTGGAAATGATTGCCTCTCTCAAAAATTGAGTGGTTTAAAGGGATGATGAATCGCAGTAAATTCAATAGTTATTAACTTTTCCAACCGAATGATCTAGCTATGAATGTGCAAGATGCTATGGGGCAGAGAAGAACAAGTAAGTTGATTTATGACATAATGCCTCCTATCTTAATATTGTTTAATAAAAATTCTTATAACTAATATATAGGTCAATTACAACCCCAAAACCCTAGAACAGCAGGCATAGTGCCTAAAAACTAAAAGTTCAAAACTTTAAATAAGTTAGAATCAGTGAGTGACTATAAAAACTCTGGAAACGATGAGGATGAAGAAGAGTTCAACTCTGACTAATAGGAAAAAAGAAAAAAGAGAAAATAAAGAAAAAGAGGCTATTTTTTTGATTTAGAATGATGACTAGTCAAATAATCAGTCAAAATGTTTCTTAAAATTAAGGAAGGTACATATTTATTCCAATTTTTTTTACTGTATTTATTTATGATTATAATTTATAATCTGTGGCTTATATCCAAATTCGAGAAATAATCAATTAAAAATAATAGTATTTGTAAATATATTATATTCAAAGTAAGGTTCGCTAGTTTTCGGATATTTATATAAGATTAGCTTATTATAGATATTATTTTTAAAAAAAACATATTCAAAATTAAAATTATGATAAAATAATTAAAAATTGTATCTCTTACAAAATATTTCATCTAATTCCAATTATGAATAATTAAAAAAATTATTTGGAATCATTTTGAATTAATTAATGGTATTTTAAAAACAACTATAGTATTAATTTTGTTTTTATTGGCTTAAATTAATTGTAAAGAGATTATATATTCTTTAAGATAAATATTTGGCGAATGATTCCCATCTATTTAAATATAGGACTTTTAGGAAATGTAAAAATAATTAGAATTGTGATCTAAACAATCTCTATTCATTAAATCCTTTTAATTAATCTTGTGAATAATTAAACATCAAAGATAAATAAAATTCTTAGACTTTTAAAATTTTTAATGCTTTGCTAGAACTTATAAAAATTAAACAGCTACCTGTACACAAACGATTTAATATTTTAAGAATGTTTCTAAGAAAATCTTTTCTATATAGTTTTCCCCAAATTAACTGCAACAGCAAATTTCTAGCACTTACATAAAAATTCATTGAGATCTAGCAATTTGTAGGAACAAAACTCCATTGATAAAGATCTATTGAAATTAATCATGATTGTTGTCGGTGGGCAGAGTAGTTCAAATGCCCAAGATCTTTAATAAAATACTAGAGCAAACTAGAAAGTTTAAGCTGATAATACCGCATATAAGAAATACTCCATGCAAGAGGCTGTCACTTTGCTTCTCATAAATTGCAGTCTATATTTATATATTCATAGAAATCTTTTACAAAACTTAATGCTTGACTTAAACAAAATTCAATCTGACCCTTAGGCAAATAATAAAGTTTAATTGTCTTCGAGAAATTCTGTACAATAAAATTAAAAAGAATAGAAAATAGCCAGATCTATCATTTAACCTTATTCAAGAAAGGAGTTACCACCGAAGGCTTAACCTGCCGGAAAAAGTATTTTTTAAAATTAATTTACAGGAAATTTGGCAATATTTATAAGTTAATTTAAATAGGTAAGGCAGCAGGTCCAAGAGCAAAAACGAGAAAGATAGACAAAAAAGCATAAAGATAAATCCGTAAAGAAAAAGAAGATCTTCTAATTATATTATCATATTTATTAACCTATAAAACAAGCCTGTTATATTTGTTTTATATAGTAATCTCTGATGTTTCTTCAGGGTAGGATGATTTCGAGCACCTAAGAAATGAGCAATTGAACTATGAAAGGGAAGAAAATGATGGCGTACTATCACAGTATAATAATATTTTGTATAATTATCTTATTTGTTATGAATATTATTATACGATCATTAAAAGCAAATGCGGTTGTTCAATGGCACTATGTCGGCATTGGCTTTGAGCGCTTATGAAAAATAAGAGAAGTTAACGAAAATATAGGAGAGCAATTGTAGTTAAGAAATTTAAAGCTAGATAAAATGGAGAGGATGAGTAAGAACATAGTCACTCCCAAATGGAAAGTATGGTCAATAAAATCATGGAGAGCATTTGAAAAGATGGTAGCAGCATTAGAAAGTATATTTTGTTAATATATTATGGTTAAATTAATGGTTTTAAATTATAAAAATTATATAGTTTTAAAGACAAACTAAATTTCAAGGCATCTTAACTATTTTTATGATTAATAAAATCTATGAGAGTATATGTAAATAATAAATGATTTCTGTTAAATTTAAATTGATACTAGTAATTTAATCAAATTTATCAAAATGCAATTCTGATTGATATTTTCTATATTCTAGCATTTCCTATATTCATTCTCAAAACAATTCAGCAATCATTGATCTGGCTAAGCCACCTCCAACCTCCTCTATGGCATGAATATCACTAGCTATATTTCAGTAATTGTCTTAAATTCTCTTGATATTCTCACTTTTGAAGCTCTATCTAGCTCTCTCAATCATAACTACACAGTCCTCTCCATGTCTATTCGACAGCATTGAGATATTCCTTTAATGGTTTTGCATTTCTTCAAGAGATTTATCTATGAACTCTTTTGGCTTGTTGTTTAGGTAGCTGTTTGAGATTTCTTTCAAGACTTTGTTCTTTTCTTTCTTGGAGGAGATAGACTCGGAGCAGAGGACTATGTGGTTTCTTAGAGTGCTCATTACTACGTTCGTGTGGTTAATTGGGTCTTCATCGGAGTTTAGATGGTATATATAATATATACTAAAAATGAAATATTCATTTATAATTATTTAATTAAAATATGGTAACTTTAATTTGTTATAAAACTAATTTGTAAATTTTATCAATTAAAAATTATGTTAAATTATAGTTCAACATATTTTATCTTAAAATTAGAATTTGATTTTTTGACAAAAGGCAAATATATATAATTTTTATTGAAAGATAAATGATAATTATACCCATTCACAGTACAAATTTTTATATCTTTTTAATTAACTAATTTTTTAGTTAAATTTCCACACATTTAATTTGTTCAGAGATAATAATCCCAATTAATTGTTGTAAAAAATATATTTAAATGCCATACTACACTGCGATACTTAGCTCTAGAATGCTCATTTAATTCACTAATAAAATCCTAGAGTAAATCAGCATCTGATCTAGGAGACAAGTTCACATATATTTTTCTATTCTGATAATCAAAACAAAGAAAAGGTGCCCTCAAGCTTATTTTATTTTATTGCAATTAAAGAATATAATATTAATAGTTATTAAATCAAATTTAAAGTGACTGATCAGGAAAATTCCTAAGCAAATACTCAGTACTAAGAAGAAAGCTGTTTAATAATTTAAGGATTCTTTTCTTTCTCTCTAGTAGGCATTTTCATTGGATATAACACAACCATTTCATCTATAGTGAGTAAAAGTAAGTATAAATTCATCATGTTTATAGTCAATTATAATAAGGAAATCAATGAATTATTAAAAATGGTTTTTAGCATTTAGTAGTTTAATATCTTATTGTAATTCTTAAATTAACCATCTTTTGTAGATACAAATCCGAAGGATCTAAATTACTTACTTTAATATCATCGTTTTTATGTGTGGAAAGCCAATTGTTAACGAATATAGAGTCTGGTAACTTTGGATTAAGCTGAGTAAATATAAAAGAAATTAATAAGAATTTAAAGTTTACATAAATAAAAACTTGTTAGATACCAGCAAATATTACTGTATATATTATACCTTAACTTCAATGCCATTTTTCTCAAAGGTATCCTTGAAATTTTTTAAATTCGTCGATGGCTCTTCGAGGATAGCTCTTGCTTGTCCATGCTGGCATGCTTCATCAATTTATTGTCTTCGAATGTCTCCTCATTCAAGAAGAAATTAGTGGGTTCAACCATCAGAACTCTTCTAGCAAAGGTTGTAGTAGCGAATGATCTATCGTTTTATTCGAACATTTTATACATAATTTGCAAGTAATTAATATAAATTGAGATTACTTAATGAACATATTCAATATTATATTAGTAATTATTATTAGAAAAAATTAATATGAATATTTTTAATTTTATAGGTTGTTGTGTTTGAGAATAAATTTAAGTTTTAGTAGGTTTATAAGGCACCTCTCTGGTTATTTAATTACCTATCATGTGAATGCATATTTATTTATTTCTATCTATCAATTCTAACTATATTATTTATATTAAACCTAAAAAGAAGCTATTAAGATCATGAATCTCAAAGCAATTAAAGAATCTGTATAATGCATAAATTAAGTTTAAATTTTTTATTATTATTAAAATTAGAAAGTTATAAGGATAGGGTGACCTACAGGGGCCCGAGGCTGGAGACTTCTAATAGAGCTTTCTACTACACTAAGGCATGCTGAGGGTAGGCAGGGGGTTGCTGGGTTCACCGCATTAGGGGCCAGTCAGCGGGGTTCAATCTGTCAGATCCTAAACTCCTCGAGATGTCTGCGCTTAGGATTTCTCTGCATTAGATGAGCATCCTGGCGTGAGTTCAGTTTCCTAGGTAATAGGGAGCAGGATGAAGGTGGTGCTCAACCTTCAAAAGTGAGACGATGAGAACCATAGAAGCCTACGATAATGATTTTCCTCCCACACCAGGTCGGGTTAATGAGGATATCAAAGCGAAAGGAATAGACTACTATCTCAGAAGCGGTGGAACCTGGTAAAAGTTTACTCCAGACTCCCCTTTAATTATTTACAGGAAGCGGATCACTGTGAGCTCTGCGGGAGATACTCCTAGTCAATAGCTAGGCTCTTATCTCGTATGCATCTCAAATCAGGGAGAAGTGAAATGGGGGGCGAGGTGGTTTTTTGGAGTTTCTCTAGTTCACGACTTGCCACGTCATTGATTGCCACGTCAAAGCACTTTCAGGTACGTCTAAGTCACGACTAAAATTGATGGTTTGATTTTAGTATTAAACAGTGAATTGATAAATATTTAATTTTGAGTATAACTCGTTAATCATCAAGATTAAATTTATGATTTAAATAAGAGAGTAAACTGATAATTACCTTTTAGCATTTTTAAAAGTAAATTTAGGCTACTAGATATCATTTTATACGCAATATTATTTAATTATTCTAAAATTCATTCAAAATCTAACTTATTTATTTATTTTATGTTTTAATTATGTTATCTTCTATATTATAATAATTATAGCACTTCTTTACTGAAAAGTCATCAAGTTTATTTTGTTTATTTTTTAACACTAAATTTTAATTGAATTAGAGGTTTCAGAAAAGGTATATATTCATTATAAATGCAATAAATGAGTTTAGCTTAAATAAAGTGAGATATAATATCAAGGTAGAAAAAATTGTGCAAAAATTGCAATGTCATAAATAAATTTTTCGAATGAGATTCTTTGACTTACTCTATATTATATAATATATGATAGCTTGTGTAATAACATATCTATAGTCTCATTTAAAAAATTTTTAAATTAAAAAGCTTTGAATTGACCTCCTCTTGATGGTGATGGTTGAGAAAGCATTTCAATGCCTGAAATCCATCTATGCTTCTTGCAATCAACCCATTCACCCTGACGCTTAATACCTTTCTTTGGAGCTTGCCCATATACCAATACCATGTTGCTCCCTCTTCTCCAACTACCAATGTATTTGTTTCCATTGGGCCATTCAAAGGTGCCTTCTCCGTCTTTCTTTCCATTTTTGAAGTAACCTTTGTTCTTGCGACCATCGCTCCAGATTTCCATTCCACGTCCCTCCATGTTACTCATTCTGAATTCCCCTTGGTATACTTTCTCAAAATCTACAAAGTAATACTTCCCGAAACCTTGGAACTGGTCATCTACAAAGTCTCCATATTAATAACTACCATCTTCCCATTCGAATCTGCCCTTGCCATGCTTCTTTCCTTTGAAAAAATAATCAGTGTATTTGGCACTATAATTGTCCCAAGTCTCAGTGCCAAAACCATGCTGCATATCTTCTATTCATTCACCCTCATACCGAGCTCCGTGAGTGTCTATGAATAGACCTAAACCATATGCTTTATCATCTCTCCATTCACCCTCGTATATGACTCAATTCCATGATTAAATTCAATTTATTAATAATTTGAATATTTCCTTACTTAGTAAAATGAAAGTCATTATACATTAATGAAGACTTAAGATTAAATCATTTATTTTTATGAGATAATATTTTCATGAGTCATTCTGCCGTTGCCATTGCTTTATCGTATCTCCACAATCCCTCATACTTAGATCCATCTTGCCAAAATTATATACCGAGACCATCTCTTTCTCTAGTCTTTTTGTTGCATCAACCCTTGTATAATCTGCCATCTCCTAAGTACTTAAACTTGTCTATATAAACGCGATCCTATGCCTCCTTTGTGATAATATCGAGGTCTTATTTACTCAAAATGAATGGAGGGAGATTTTAATGTTGAGAATTTTGATTGCTATTTTTCTGTGCTGATCCTTGTATAATAAAATATATTGTTTCCGTATATATTTCTTGATAAATTATCTAAATACTCTTATTATAGAAGTTATACAATATAATAAAAAGCTTTTTATAAATTGAAACTAGAAAGTGTTGATCCATGATTTATATTGTTTTTGTCATCTGAATTGCTCACACCTATAATAATTATCTTATTTTTCACTTCATTAACAAATATTATTAATGCCATTTATATAAATCAAAATCCCATCAAATAACATATTAATAATTATATAAGCTTCTACTTACCAAACAAAGAATTTATCTTGGTGTCTCATACTTATCTGAGTTACTTTTTGGCTTTGAATGTACGCATAGCAGCTTAGATTCTAATGATATTTTCCAGATGTTTTTTAGTGTATTCCTAGTTTGTGGATGCACAACAATTACCCATTATTTTAATTATGTTTTATTTTTTTTAATATCTATACGTTTATAATAACTTCGCAAAAGCTGACTTAATATAACTATTTTAAGATGTATTTTCTTTTTTATTTTCAAAATTTCTTTAATGAAGCAAAATGTTTAATAAGTGAAGCAATAAAAAAATATTTTATCAATCTGCTTTATTTAAAGATATTTCAATTAATTTTATACTTCTAATACTATTATTACTACTACGACAAAGATGTTATTAAATTATTTTAATATTTAGTTTTCTTTATCTTATTTTGAGCATTAATAATTAATTTCAGACTTGCTATTATTTCATCTTTTACTTTATCATCACTGCTGCTTTAGACTATTCGATGCTGCATTATACCAATGAATCTGTGAATTTATTGGTTTTCTATGTTTAAATGACCTAGTTTTTCTCTGTATTCCAATCTTTTATTTGATTCTTCCTTCTATAAATTATTCATGTCTTATTTTAGCTTTGTGTGAAGCTATCTATTCTGCTTGAAGTCATCTTTGTTTTTAATCAAATTTTCTATGCTATATGAACGCTTATTTATAGTTTGATATTCTATTGGGCTGTTTTTAATAAACTCTGTGAATTTTAAGACTTTTACTATAATTCCTTCTTTTCTTGCTTCAGAGAATTTAGTTAGATTTTGAAAGTTTGCTCACTTTAACTCCGTTTCATTATTTATTATGGAAATTTTGTAAGTTAAATTGGCTCTTTAGAAATCTTGTATTCTAAAATTTTAAAAATGCTTAAATTAACAGAATCTGCTGAAATTTCCAATTCATAATTAAACTAATGTTATTAATTTCTCTCATACATAGAGTTTTCTGGCCTACAGAGTTTCATCTTTATTAATTATACTATATCTGTTTTATTTCATTATTTTTTTCCTTTCACTTTAATATCTTGATTTCAACTCAACGAGTTTCTTTACTTTTTCACTATGCTAGTTTTGTAGTTTCTATATTAGTATAGGTTGAAATATTTCTGATGTCTACTTTATAGAGCGAGATAAGTAAGGATTTTTAACTATGCTATCACTAATATTTTAGGTGTACATTTCAGCATAAAATTTAAGTTAATGCAACTACTTTTCTTATTTATCTTTCATTTAGTGTATCAATTTTAAGCGGTTAAGTTAGTCGTTTATTTTTATAAGATACTGCTTTGTTTTATATTCATCAATCAGTAATTATTAACTGATTGAATTTGCTACTTTCAATCTTTAAATGCGAGAGTATTAATATTAATTTTATGCGGGGTAGTCAACTAGACTTTCATTTAGAGAGCGAGATTATGGTCTGCTTGGGGAAAGCTGATTTTTGTATTTATTGAGAGTTAATCTATTAACAGAGAAAGATTTGTTGAGATTCTTCAATCGAGGAAGTGGAATATTGGGCTTATGAGTAGCAATATTTCTATGAATAATTTTTAGCTTTGACAAGATTTCTTTTTATTTTAAAGCTAAAATATCAGAATAAATTATGTTGGAATAGTCATTTTGCTTTTCTTTATGAAAAATTTCTCTCTCGCTATTACAATAACCTACACTTGCCTGCGATTATGATTTTATTAAATAATATTCATTTTCTCATTGAGAAGGTCTACAATTGAGTACACTTTCTTATAAATCTTTGAATTGCTTTAATTTTAGGTACTATCAATTATTTTTTGCATGTAAAAATCATAATATGAAGTTTGATTATCTTATTGATTTTGATTATTATTTTATTCTTGTGGAAGTGAAGACCCTCCAGATGTATCTAATGATGATTCATTAATAAACTAGGAGTGGGAGTTATATTTTTTGCCCAGAGATACTAATTTGACTTAGAAGAGCCTATTAATGGCTTAATTATAATTTTGCCCTAAAGTAGATTAAGACACTTTGTTTTATTTTTGATATTTTTAATTAAATTAAAATTTAATTTTACATTCTAATCAAGTTTAAACTAGCAAACATCTATCAACAATTATTGTGTAAAAAATAAATCTTTTGCTATTCATAACCCATTCATTGTCTTATTGAGGCTTTCTTTCTTCATATTCGACACTTATGTGAGCAAATCTATTGGACTAGTACCATAACCATTTTCCATGTTTTTATTTCTTGAAATGCCTCCTATACCAGCTTTCTCTAGTTAAGCTTGCTGTTTCATTTTATTCCATCCCATAATTCTTTGCCTGTTTTATACTTTTTTTTTGTAATTATAGGTAGGATTATTTCATTTTTCTTTCGCTACTAAAATCTATCCTCATCCTAAATCTCTTGCATGCGTCTTTGATCCCTATTAATTTATTGTGGTGTTACTGCTCTGTCCTTCACGAAGAAATTCCTGAATTACATTCAATTAGTCTACTCAAAGTATAAACGTCTCAGTACTTTGCCAGGGGGATACGTTCTCAAAGACTTTAGGAGTTATTTTCTAGTTACATCGGAATATAATTGTAGAAATCCGTTTTGCCAAGGCAGTAGCACTCCAAAGGCAAGCTTCTTAAAATGGTGTAGGTAGCTGTCACTAGCTAATATCATAGGGTGTAATAACAGTACTCGAAATAACTTCAGAATCTTCTCCGAAGCATTCTCTTAAAGCCTGTTGATTAGAAAATTATGAATAAATTATTAGAAAGGCCCTAATAAATAAATTATCGTAAATAATCATTTAAGAGGTTTTATGTTATTAGTCATGAAATATAGCATATAATAATTAATTATTTCAATCGTCAGCACTTTTTTCAAAAATGCCGACGGTTGAGGGCATTTTATAAATTTATTAAAACATATAATAATTTAACCATTCTGTTTTCATTGTTTCTCTTAAACGAATAAATTTAGAATTCAAAAATCCTGATAAATTTCTCAAATTCTTAAAGAATTATGATAGTCTTATAAGAACTCTAAAACTGACGAAAAAGCTAAAAAATACTTATAATTATCCAAATAAATATTATTATTAAAAGGCCTAAAAGGTTTTTACTGTTCCTCAAAGACAAATATGAATCTTTTAAGGATCTCTGATGCTTATTAGGATATTTGTATCCTTAACTTATAGTGTTATTTTAAAAAACTTTTAGAAATTAATTAAATTAAACACATAAAAAATAAAATAATTTATCAAATCGCAGCAACCTTAAGCACTTTTTTAAAAGTGCCGAAGGTTGAGAAAAAGAGCAATATAAGTCATTTAAGTATACTAAATACTTTAATGAGTGATGATTACATTCTTTTGGTTTAAGTATTTAAGACTTTCGTATTTAATTTAATATAATTTTTACAATCGTCATGAATTTTATATATTCATATTAGCCATTTTCAGCAAGCTCTAGCAACAGAAATTTAACCATGCATTTCTTTCTATGAAACTCTTCTGGCTCCTTAAATAGTATTTATAATTTTCAACTGTGGCTTCCTTATTTGAATGATCTATGATATTTCGTAGGATCTTCACTCTGCCTTTCTTTATAAAGTACAAGTACTTAAATTTATTGTCTCGCATGACCATAAGGGTATTTGAATGAAGAGTAGTTGTACTTGCTTTTGAAGCTATAATCAATATCGTGTTATTGTCTAATCCATCCATGAAGTTCAAAGCCCTGTAGAATGAGATTATAATGTGTTAACTTCTTCAACATAGGCAACCGCATAGACTTATTGAAACTATCTCTTGGTATAATAATCACGTAGTATGCTTCTAGAAATTTTACAGTTGCTGTTCTTTTT
This sequence comes from Oxytricha trifallax, assembly GCA_000711775.1. Lineage (NCBI taxonomy): Eukaryota > Ciliophora > Spirotrichea > Sporadotrichida > Oxytrichidae > Oxytricha > Oxytricha trifallax. The sequence goes on from ARYC01007269.1 coordinate 18,216, forward strand.
CCCTTGAAGAGCAAAGATAATTCACCGAATATTGTCCTACTACCCATATCAGACTTGTGCTTTTAAATGAAAGTATTAAATGCTTGAAATTTTGATGGATAAATTTAAGTTAAAAGAACTAGTGTTAACTTACAGTTTTAAGTTTAGATTTTTGAAACTTAGTATAAGTAAATGTAATGTATACACTTGAATGACCTTGAATGATCAATTAAGCGCAGTCTGTCTCATCATCCTACTTAAATATGGTGCTGTCTGGTAACAAACATTCCATGGAAATTTCTCTCGATAGCATAAGAAGATCTTCAAAGTTTTCTTCAGCTCGATATTGAAAACATGTATCGTCAATTAGAAGTTCTGCTAATTTATTTTCATAGTCTTTCTTTCTTTCGTCTGAGTGAACTAAAAGCAGCTTATTGAATCTTTCTCTTCGAAAATTAAAAAAATACATTATATAAAAAGGAAGTTGTTTTTTAGTATCAGAAACTAAAACTAAATTTATGTTAAATTATAATAAATAAATTTATTTAATATAGTCAAGTTTAATCTTTTCCTTCTTAAACCTTAAAATATCTTCCTCTTTAATCATAATTCAGAATTGGCAGAAAAGCTTGTATATTGTTTGGCAATAGTTTCTAATATTTAAAGTAATTATCCATTCCAATTTTGGCATATATATTTATATTAATTAAAAATTAAATAATAATAATATGATGATGAATATTTTAAATGTAAATTTAGATGTTAGATGCAAATCATTCTTGCCTATTATATTATTTTTATTATCACATCCCATTAGAGTTAGTTAGATATTTAAGTTTAATAAATGTAAGCAGGCACATCTGATAATTAAAAATGTTTTCCAAATTTTGAAAAAAAAACTCATTTAATTTTTAAAGCGTTTTAAGAGAAGAAAAAATTGTGATGTGTTAAATTTTTAGAAAAAATGAAGTTGATATACAATAATCATAAGGCTAACTACAAATTTATAAATTATTAAAAATTAAATAATTAAAAGCAAATTTATTTTAAATAATTTATAGTTTTATTAAAACGAAAAACTATTAGACTAATTTTCATATTTATAATTTATCTACATGGATATAGCTTTCAGAAGATTTGAAACATTGATATAGTAAATTAATATTATAATCCAAATTAAAAGATCCTATTAGGAATACTTTAAATATATATCACTCACTCACTCTCATTAATTATGTTAACTCCAATAATTCTATATTTTATTTGGGACAAGAGTCTTGGTTTAGGGGGTTTATTTGGTATTTTTAAGTTGGAAGGTCTGTTAGCCTCTTAGTTAATTATAACCAGTGTTACTTAATATCGGTATAATGTTTTAATTTAAGTATGGAGCGATGATTCATTTATAATTATAATCATATATCTATGATTTATTAAAAATGTATCTCTAATTGCTAGGGAAAAGAGTAAAAAATAAAATAGGTACCAACTATCTCCAAAAAAAACAAAATGTAAGTAAATTTTTATAATTTACCAATAAAATGTTTAGTATACTAGTAAATGAATAGCATCAAATTTATTTATCACTGTTTAAATGGAAATTAAATAATATCTATTCAATCAAAACCCCAAAACCCTTTCAGTAGTTTGATTGAGTTTTTGATTGATAAAAGTAGACTATTAGTGCATACTTTATTAGGGTTTTAATTGGTTTATTTAGGGGTTTAATGTTTAAAATTAGTATTTTAAGTGAGTATATGCGAGGTTTGGGGTCAGTTTATGACAGTGAGTATATAGATTTATTGTTTAAGTTACGATATGGATGGTTAATATGGTGATCAACTCAGACCTATTCTTAATTATACATCAATAGCAAGGCTACTTCATAAATCTCCTGCAACTGTGAGGTCTCACTGTCTATTAGCATTGAATTTAAAGAGATAGCAGCTTAATTCTAAGCCTAAAAGACCTCGAAAATATTAGCAGCATCATATCGAAAATCTTATAATGATAAGAATCTTAAATACTGGGCTCATTTCTCTCTAGCCTAGAGAGCTGTGATGTTTCAACGCCAATTTCCTGAGCTTCACATATATGCATAATCGATAGCTAACATATATAAAAAGAACAGAATATCTTACAAGACAGTCAATGCATAAAGAGAGTGATTGACTTTAATGTTCCATTTTATAAGGATAATTTAAAATATATATTCGATTAATGCAGAGGCCTATTACTAATAACATTAAGTTCATACACGCTAATGAGGCAGTATTCACGTTAATACCTTCATATCAAGGTCTTGGTATAAAAGATATAGCAACATTGAAGTATATGATTAAAAGGTTAAGGTTTAAACTCATGCAATTCTTAGTGGAATAAGCGAAGATAACGGCCTCGAGACTTATGTTATCCACCCTCGCTCAATAAAGACCGAATAATACATAAAGTTCTTATAATAACTCAGAGATAAGTACGCCGACTAAGAGATTATTCTGTTTGTAGATAACTTATCTGTCCATAAAACTAAAGACACAAGGAAGGAATATGAAAGGCTAAACATAACACCTGTATTTAATGTTCCCTACAGTCCTCAGTTCAATGGTATCGAATTATATTGGGGGTTATTGAAAGGTCATTATAAGAAATTGCTACTCTATCACTTGATGCACGACTTAAAGATAGATACAGTAGATTTTATTAAGAGTGCTGCTAAGAGAGTCAGCGATGATAAAGCTAAAGTATGCTCAAGAGAAGGGAGATTTTGTATATATAAATAAGTTTTAGATTTAAACGAATGAATAAGTTCACATATTAAATTTGCCCGTAAAGGGATTTGGCTTCTCTTTCTTTTCTTCCTCTTAAGGCTTGCTTGGGCCCATGTTTCTTCTCTTAGTGCCAGCGCCTGCATCTATGTTCATCTCTTCTGGCTTTTATAAATCTTTGAAGAGCCTCTTACTCAATTCATGTTTTACTTGAGACTTTCTCTCTCTGTTTAATTTGCTGCGCTCTTTCATCAAGTATATAGCATTACCAGGTTTTTCTATAAAGTTAGAAGGCTAAGCTTACTTGAGATGAAAGGATGCTTTTGAAGTTCCTAGAGCCATGTGTTACTTATTTTAATACCTTGCTTCTCTTTTTCTTCAGGAGAGATGCTGTAGCGTTTCTTGTGAGCTTCTTAAATAACTTCACTTAAGTACTCAGGTTTCAGAGTTGCAAGAACACCAAAGAAGAAGTTTCTCTCTGGCAACCTATTAGAGAGCTGTAGCTTTGATGGAAGGTAGAGAGCTACGTCCGGATCACTCATAGCATCGTCATATAGGTTTGTCACTGATATTTCAGGGTAGTTAGGTATCTCGATCATTCTAATTTCATCAGACTTAAAAGCTTTTTTCTCTTCATTTAACAATGCTTTTAAGAATGATATTTTTGTTCCCTCCTGTGTTGGCAAGAACAATCCAACTATGGTTAATAAGTTAGTTATAAGTGAAAACTTACCTTGCTATACCAAGTATCTGTAAAGATCTTCTTTACTTCTGAATTTTCCTATTAAATCTTGAGATTAAATTCTCTTCATTGCATCATTCATAGACTCCATCTTGCTTCCAGTTTCTATAAATGTTAATAAAATTTAAAATTATGGATATCCATTCTAAACTTACTAAAATTTTACTAGTAAATAGGGAGATCCACTTGGAGGTCAACCTGAATCAAATAAATAGATAAAGATGGAGGAACTTTCTCCAAGTTTCAAAGTTTGACTTCCATTTTTTATCAAACTTTCTCCATTAAATTGCTCCTAATAATAATTAATTTAATTAGGTGGTGCTCCTAATTCTTTTAAAACTTAATTAGGAGGTTAAATTAAAGTTCAAAACCGTATTAGGTGGTGCATTAAAAAAATTAAATTTTAAAATTTCCCCTCCTAAATTTACGAGAACATATTTAGGAGCACCACCTAACTCCCCAAAACACATTTAGGTGCATTTTAATTTATAAAATGGATGAAATAATATATAAATTATCTCAAAATTTTAGAAATATAAAACTAATGTTTCTCAATCTGTTCCCATTAAACCTCTCTAAATCTTTGAGGATATGCTCTTACTTGTATATAAAGGTAGAATTTAAACAGCTTATATAATTATTAATAGTATTTATAAAATGAGCGGCAACTTACTAAGAAAAGCGGCATTACTTGGCATTAGCCAGCAAAAACTTTCCTTCATGAATCAAAAGAAAATTACGACTTGTGATGCATTTACCTAGTACGAACCTGAAATTCTCTAACCTTAGGTCTCAGACTTTGAATAACAATTCAGTTGTTAAATAGTAATGCAGAGCTAAGAAATTCAATGCGAAGTTCCAATAAAAATGGTTGAAGAGGAGGAAGAGAAAAAAGAAATTAAAGCATTACATTTATGTGAAGAGTGTGAAAAGAACTTCACTTATAAATCTGCTCTTAAGCGTCATATCTTAGAGTAGCATTCTAACAAGCCAAAGCTCTATCTTAAGCATGATAAGATAGATGGAAAATACTTTTGCCCTTATTGCAATAAACAATATAACCATTCAAGGGATTTAAAAGTTCACCTATGAAACCATCATGGCAAGAAGTTTGAAGTCATAGATCCTGAGACTGGTGAGGTCTTCCTTCAAAAAAGAAAGCCAAGAGACCCTTTAGAATCCTTGGAACAAAGAGTTAAGAAAGAAAATAAGCTTATTGAAGCAGTTAGAAACCTCCCAGCTTCTGAGATAGTGAAAATCACTCTGAAGATACAAGCACTGAAGCTTCCAATTTTAAATGTAATTGACCTTAAAGAATGTAAGGAAAGTTATCT
>ARYC01007270.1:0-26140 GCA_000711775.1 Oxytricha trifallax
GCCTTCAGGCTTCCTTTACTTGAAATGACTTACAGAGAATTCTTATCTGACAATAGATGTCAGAGATAAATTAGCTAGATAGTATAGCAGATAGTTGAAGAGATTGAAGAGCCTCACAGGCTAGATTATGTTCATAGAGAATTAAAGCCAGAGAACATCATGATGAACTTTCTGAACTTTCAGCCTCTTAGAGTTTATATTATTGACTTCAACAGAGCTCAAAGAGTGCAGGCCTCTGCATAAGGAAATGTATACGGCACTCCTGGATATTTCCCAGAGAGAGAGGATTGGAGAGATGGAGACACTTAATGGAATATCTGGGCTCTAGCAGTAATATAATAGAGAGCGACATGCCAAGAAACGATTACTTTAGCTACAGGGGTGAAAGAGATTCTAAGCAGAGAATCAAACAATATCTCGATAAAAATAAAATAAATGGAGGTCTCAGAGAACTTGAATACTCAACTATTATCAAGCCAAGCTAAGAGAATTAACAAACAATAGAAACAATTAAACATCATCTTAGAAAGATAAAATTCAGAGAAATGCCACATGACACTAAACTTATGTTTGTGTGAGATATCTTAAAAACTCGCTTGTTATACTCACTTAAATTACTAATATTTAAACATTAAACCACTACATAAACCCTAATAAAGTATGCACTAATAGTCTACTTTTATCAATCAAAAACTCAATCAAACTACTGAAAGGGTTTTGGGGTTTTGATTCTTAAAATTTAAAGTATTATTTTATTAAAAAATGAATATTTTAGTGATCTTTAATTGCTTAATTGTTTTATTATGTTTTCAAAAAGAGCTTAGTTTTTTGAAAATTTCTACTCATCATTTTTATGAGCTCCATTTTCATTATTGATTTGGTACTAATACTAATATAATTTAACTTATTTAGTACATGGTACTATTATGGTTTTAATTTAATTAGTACCATTTTATTAATTTTAAATTTTTTAAATTAGGTGCACCTAATTGGGTTTTAAACCCAGATATTACCTCCTAATTTAATTAGAACCTAATTAGGAGGTGCTCCTCATTAAATTAGTACTTAATTAGGAGCAATTTTAATGGAAATTATGGTCAAAAATCTAAATCCATTTCTAGAATTTGTTTACAGCTCATACAACTTTTTCCATTATAGACATTTAAGTTGACCTTCAATAAGATAACCATATTTAATAGGAGCTTGATCTAATAGTGATGTTATAAATACAATATTTTAAGTTTGAAATACATTTTTACTACCAATTGGAAAATGGAGATCTTAATGTCCAAGAAATCGCTTATTTTTCTTATAATTTATTTTTATCTTTAACTTAAGCTACCAGACTTCTTCTAATCTGATTAGAAATTGTTTAAGAAGCATACAAGCAAAAGGAAACGAAAGTATAAAGTAGATTTTTAAAAAATTTACTAACTAAAAATCAAAAATTCTTTTGTTAAAATGCTTAAAAATTATAATGATATAAACATCTAAATACATTAAAACGATCAATCTTAATGATAACTAATGAAAAAAAAATAATAGAGAAAAAATATATTTAAAATTCAAACTCTTATAATAAAAATGCTTAGACTTAAACATATATTTGAAAACATTTAAGGCGAATATAAAAAACTTGATCATACAAAACTTTCATATATTCAAAGCTATAGTGAAAAAGATGCTTCCTAACTCAAATAAACCCTAATCCCCAGCATTACTCTCATCAATCAAAACACTAATAAAACTACTGAAGGGGTTTTGGGGTTTTGATTCACTATCATAAAAAGAAACTTTATGCCTCTTCTTTGTATATCTCAATGTGCGAAATGCATTTCTTCAACTTTATAAGATCACTTTCAAGGCCAATCCAATCTTCAAATATCTTCGCAAGTCTAATATGTAGAACGAAGAGTTATCTATAGTTATTGCTCTTGAGTGGTATCTTTTGAGAAAAGCTAATAGCAATGTAACCAACCCCATTTGTGTTCGGGATCAAATAGTCAAACCTCCTCTATTTGCTTAAACATTTAGTTTATTAAAATAATAATATATAATTAATATAATTATTTGAGCTACTAATCACATTCCTCTCACTCTGCTCAGTTGCATAGGTGCTCAATAAATTCAATTAATTAATCAAGTTTAATATTATAATAATTATCATTATTAATTACTAAGCAATTAAGCTGTTTAAACAGATGGTCATAATCCTGCTTAGTTGCTCACACATTTGATTTATTATAAATTCTATTTCTTGGCTGCTCATATTTAAATCATTTATGTTATGTATTATTTTTCAAATTTCCCAATTCAAATGTATTTTAGTATTATTATGTTGTTTTTGTATATTTCTTAGTAAAGATGAACTAGTTTTCTATTTTCTTCTGATTTTATTCTGTATTGAAGGATATGCACAGCTTGTTTTCCGGACGAATTCGTAAGCTTTTTGCAAATCCGCGAATAGGTACGCCTCTCTACTCTTACTCCTCTTCCTTGAAACCTTAATGTGTTCAGATTAGATTTAAGTGGATGCTTTTATTTTCTTTGAACCCATTTTAATAATTACCTTTTTCAAGTTGTTGACTCTTTTGTTCCAAAATTTTGTCCACAATAATCTTTCGATTATTTTGTTTAGATGTAAGTTCACTACGATTGGTCTGGTATTACTAATGCCTGGGTATTGGTCTCCTTTGCTTTTGCTTAGGATTACCAATCTTCCTTCTTTTATGTATTGTGGGATACTTCGGTGTTCAACCATTTAACTATTTTATCACTTACAGTCTTTCTCTTGCTCTCTAATTTTAATAACTTTTTTTCATTAAATCCATCTTAGCCATATGCTTTGTTGTAATTACACTCTGCAATTCCTTTTTATTGACATCCTAGACTTGACAAAAACTTTATGGAATTTGTTCATTCACCATGCCTGTGTACTCATATTTAATATTTATGATTTAACTATTCTTACTCTTGCTATCCTCAAACATCTAATTGTAAAAAAATTCTGTGACATTCTTTATAGTTTGGTCTCCTTATTACTCTCTCTCTCAGTTTATTATTAGCCCATTAATTGATTGTGCTTGTTTTTGGTTCTTAGTAAGTCGCTTGACTAAGTAAAACAATCCTTTATAATCATTTCTATCTAAAAAATATTCCATGTCTTGTTTCACTTCGTTCCACTGTTAATTTTCCTGGAACAAACTATTTTAATTTTTTATGTATGTTGTTCTTAACTGTCCAATATGGTGGTTACTCATACCAGTTTTTTGCATTGCTTATTTCTCTAATTTATCTTCACAGCATCTTTTTATCGAAAGGTTAAGGTCATATAATCTTATCATCCTTCCCTCTTTAATGAATGTTTTTAAACATTACATCCTAACATCTGAGATTCTCAATATCCTCTCCTTTTCCTTATTGTTCTTTGTATTTCACTTTTAGAATTACTTGTATTAGTTTGTGGTCAATTGAACTCAATTGTTTGAGTTCCAATTACGATGTTTCCACGTTTGAAAATACTTGGCTGGTCAAGTTTATTGCCTTTAGTATGAGTTTCTACTCCCTCTGGAATTTATTCTAAAAGGAATTCCTTTTTGAGTCTCTTACTAAAGTCTTTTAAGCAGAAATTGAAATTTCCCATTACTGTGATCTTTTATTTATCGCATTTAGTTTTTGTTAATCTTATCATGAACATCACTATGTTCTACAGCTTTTTTAATTCATTATTTATGTACTGCGGAATGTTAACTCGGATAATGTGTAGTGGGTAGCCTTCTATATTTATAATATTCCATACCAGGAATTACTTGAGGGTTTTTATCGTATTCATTTTCTGTTTTCCAATATTCATAGTCAAAACTCCTCCATTTCTTGCTAATTGTGTAATGTTTTGACTGTTCAAACAAATTATACGTGAGAGTCTCGTTTCCACGAGAGCTATGTAATAGGGGGACTTGTCCTCAATCTTCCCTTAGCATTTAGTCTTGCTTTAACTTGGAATTCATTCCCTTAACGTTCTATAGGTAAATCTTGAGTTCGATGTTCAACGTCGGCATCTATCTATTATTATTTATTGATTTAGTTATCCTATTGCTTCTTTATTACTCAGCTAATCTTTTGTTCTTTTTAACCCATCCTTAAGCTTCCCTTTACGGTTGATAGAAGTTAAGCTTTTGGTTGATTTCTATTGGTATAGAAAATTTGTTCAAGTTTGTATAACTTTTATTATATACTTGAGCATCTTGGACTTTTTGTTAATCTAAATTCAATATATCATTTTTTGAATATTTAAAATATTTTTGAATCTGTTTTTTGTGATTATGTTTTGCTCGTCCAGCATCCTCTGTGAACACTGGTAATTTTCTTCACTAGGCTTTCTTCTAACTCTATGTTTCCATCTATTTCCCGCTATTTCTTTTCCCCTGTAAAAGTTACTTTAATTTAATTATTAAGATACTATTTTATAATATAATAAATTGAAAGATTTAGATTAAAATGTAAAATAATTTGTCAACATTCTTTTAAAAAAATAAATATTTAAAAAGTACATAAACTTCCTTTGAAAACAGATTTTACACAGGAAAATCATTTGTTTCAATTCAGATCAACACAATTAGGACTCATCTCTACGAAGATATAAAATGACTCACTTAAACTATCACAGAAGTCCAAAACAAAGTTAAACAATATAACTATAAAAGTCTTAACATTATATTATTTTAATCCCCAAAAATCAGATCGAAAGTTGAAAAGGCATTAGTCAGAGCAAGAGAGTGAGATTTATGCTCAGAAAAATAGTTGAGACATTGGGATGTGGCTAACCAAGAGTGGGATCGTTCATATTTAATCCCAGGCAAACATATTGAATAAATTACTATCTAAGTTTAGTGGAAGAGGTACAATTTACACACCAGAAACTAAAGTGTTTGATTCTACCACCGGCAGTCATGGATGACAAAGGAATACGCCAAATGGAGAAATATATAGGCTAGACCGACTGGAAGATCAAGAATAGCAAATACTGGAGGAACCATGATGACATTCAAAATGTTATCATACCATAGGTCTGCCCAAGCATCGTGAAGAACTGGGTAGTATTGTAGATCAAAAAAGGATCTAAGATGCTGGAGATCTATGATTCGAGAAGGTAGAAAGGTAATTTGGCGTTAATCCAAAAGTTTGTGAATCAGATAAACGAACTGATGGAGGGAATTATGGGGCCAGCATACAAAGCAGATAGCATAGTGAATAAACAAGATGTAAACTATGTAACAGACCCGCAAGATTGTGGGTTATTAGCCCTATTGATCACAAACCACCTTGCTTTAGAAATCGCTGGAGAACCTATATTCAAGATATTCTCCAGGGACTGGTTTAAATTGTAAAGGTACTATTTGATGTTCAACCTGGAGATCTGGTATAACATGAAGGAGATTGGAAAATCAGGATTCACTATCTAAACAGAGGAAGCTGAGAAGAATATGGAACAAAAGAGCTTTCTTATCTGGGACCAAGTAAACTTAAAGATGGGATTAGGGAGTGCTAGACAAAACTATTAAGAAGAAAGATGGGATGAAATGATTTTAAGAAATGAGTGGCAGTCAGAACTAGAATAATAATTTGAGAAATTCGAGAAAAATATCAGTTAACTGAATGAAAGCATGTCAGAATTGGAGAATGAGTAAAAATTGAGTCAATTTCCAAAATATAATCAAGCAATCAATCATTTATTCACGCTATTTTAATATTAATATTTTTAATTTAATTAAAAAGCATGTATCTAGAAATTTTGATCATTTTGAGATGCGTGCCAAATAAATATAATTAAATAATCATACATTAAACTTCTAGTTATAATCGAAATTAAGTATTTCTACAAATTAAAGTTCGTTTTTAATAGCTTTAAAAATAAAAAATATATTTATTTTGTTTTATAGATCATACTGATTATTTTGAAATTTCTATGTTTAATAAAGAAACTATTTACAAATATTATCATATCTATATTATATTTAAATATGACTTTAATTTGTAGAGATACTTAATTTCGTTTACAACTAGAAGTTTAATGTATGATTATTTAATTATATTTATTTGGCACGCATCTCAAAATGATCAAAATTTCGAGATACATGCTTTTTAATTAAATTAAAAATATTAATATTAAAATAGCGTGAATAAATGATTGATTGCTTGATTATATTTTGGAAATTGACTCAATTTTTACTCAATGTGGTATTTTGCGACAAATCATGTCATCCACCAATGAATGAGGAGAAGCAAAAGCCATCCAATAAACAAAAGACTGACAAAATCAAACCTAGAGAAGCAACAGAAGATGCAGACGAAGATACAAGAAAAGAGAAAGGTGCTATAGATAACCAAGAAGGGACAAAAGATTCAGAAATGAATGAGCGGAGAACTGCATCAACTTGCACCTTGCACTTAGAAGTGTTCTCAGTAACCACATCTATATATTTACGAAGTTGTTGTATTTCGTACATATTAATTTACCTAAAGTTACAAACTAACCATATAACTAACTATAATAATATTATATTTGCATGATTCAACAATATGAAAAGGAATTAAGAACACATTGAAAAGGTGACTAAATCTGTATGAGAAGCATCTTTATATCTACTTATCATAATTTGATTATTTAATATTGAAATCATAGGAATTATTTTAGCTAATGAGCTTTAATGTGTCCAAGATTTAATTTTAAAAGTAGATCAACATGAACCCAGTTGAATTGCAATTCTAATGCCTGAAGAAGCAGACAGACCTCCTGAGTCCAAACCTCACTAATTAATTAATCACAAGCAAACTCAATGAATGCATTGAAATTGAAGAGATTAGACTCGATATCCATGTTAAAAGCCTAATTTGAAGACTAAAACGGGGCAATACAGATTATTTGGGATAGTGGCTTTAGAAAGGAAATTAGTGCAAATAAGAAACAGAGCGAAAATATAAAGTAAAAGAGCATGAAGGAATAAGTAACCAGGTAAATGAAAAAGACTGGCCGTTAAATATGATGATATATGCATCAATATCGGTTTATAATTATGAAATGTAATGTAATTTACTTGAAAATAAAAACAAATAAGTTCAAAACTAAAACACTATCAATTATGTAATTAATTATGAAAAGCATTATAAAATTGTACAATGATAACTTATGAATGTAATTCAAACACAATAATAAATGAATAAATTATCATTTATAATTAACTTTCTAATCAACCTTATATTTAGGCCTAATAGTAATTAAAGCATGTTGGATTGACAATTTCATTCATTTATTTGGAAAATAATCAATACTAAACCCACATAATCATAGTATTTATATTTATTATAATTTAACTATCCATTTGTTATTATATAAATGATTAAAAACGAAATAAAAATGGTATACATATATTTAATTTATATCTATAAATGAAAGTGGTTTTCAATTGCATAATTTAATTTGTAGCTTATGTTCACTCACTGAGGTTAAAAGGTAAGAATAGTATATATACAGACTTCACGTATCATTGATCGTATCTAAGTCCGTAAAACTCATCAATTTATTTAGCTAACTATAATACTATTAAATATCACATTCTATAAATGAATATTATTAGATACTAACTTATTACTTCTTGGCTTCGGGAATTTTAGATTAAAAAATTAATAATAATTTAAAATTATATGCTGTCTTTGTATCTCAATGATATTTCTACTTTTATTCAATCTTAGATTGGAACTTTTGAAATATCTATTTACAATAAATTATAAAACACTTATCAAATAAAAAGATTGCTAAAAGTTAATTAAAAATTAATTAAAAAAAAGCAAAAGATTATTATTTATGTGAAAATTAACTTTTAAGCACTTTGAAAATAAATGTATTATCACTTATTTATCTATTTAGTGAACCTATTTTAATAAAACAATTATAATGTCATAGTTTATTTTAAATTTGTAATTAAAAATAAAAATTTATATAAATTCATAGATTTATCTTTTGACAGCTATTAAATCAAGGAATAGCTAAGTATTCTATGAAAACTAATTTATCCATTAAAAAATATCAGAATCTCTTCGATTGTGGAACTGTCGGAGTGCATTATAATGAGTATTCAACATAAAAAATTGTAAGCATAAGAGAATTAAAAAAAAGAAGGGAGAATGAATAATTTACCACAATTCATTTAAAAGAGTAAGAATTGAGAGATCACCATGGGAAATTATTCTGTAAATCCTAAACAATTAAAAAGTATGACAATTTCTGGTAGAATCTACCAAATATGAAATCGTTATAAATAAATGTAAAAGTAAATTTAGAATTATCAACTAGTAATAACAACTATTTGAGTAAGGAACATTTTTATTTGTAATAACTTTTAAATTAGTATATTTTATGGAAGTGTAATGACTTAAATATAACAGTCGAATATAAAATCTTGTAATCCCTGAAAAAGCTCAATTAAACTTAAAATACACTATAAATCAAGCTTATTCATTTATTTTGGAAGAATTTATAGATGTCAGTCTATATTACACTCATTAATGACTCAATTACTAGCAAAATAGTAAATAATTTTTGGGATGCCTCAGGAATTTAACTTAAATCTGCAAGGAAAAATTTTATACTTCAACTAGAATTCAATTACTGTACTCATATATCACTTTAGCGCTACAGTTGCAACTTAGAAGTATTCATACAAGCATTAGAAGAAAAATCAGAGTTCTTATATAGAAATAAGCACGAATTGAAAATAACTAAATTAAGCCTATCCAAAGCCAAAAGAAAATGTGCTAAAAAAACCTAGTGAAATTTCTTAAGATAGCTTATAATAATAAAAATGTTTCTAAGACTTGAATCATTTGGATCCACTATATCTGTTTAAACTACCAACTCCTTTCGTTTTTGAACGTAAATCCTTATGATCTCATAAACATTTACTAACTTTCTGATTTTCTAGAGAATCTGTTCCAATACTTCGAATGTTTACTGTCGCTAATCTCAAGTAATTCATATTTCTTTTAATATTATTAATATAAAGGAAGTATTTTTAATTTTTTTGATGAAGAGAAAAACTTGAATATAGTTGAAAGAGCAAGAAGAACAGCTAAATCTCACAATAAGTCACTTTGAGAGAAAAGTGCAAATAAAAATGAGATATATAAAGAATGAATCACTTACAAAACAAAATTCAAATAAATGCCTGGCATCATTCAGATTGTGCAGAAGACTAGTTGAATTTTTTACAATATCGAAAATGATAACCTCATTAAGTAGTGGTAGCGGTGAATCGCTTAAGGCAAGGGAAATTAAAAATCTAGAGATTAAAATTAATTATAGATATATTAAATACTAATCATTATTATTTAATAGCATATATTTACATAATAAATAGGGGCCGTTAATTATTAAAGATGGCATTAGAATTCTTAAATGATATTTTCCTACACTATTGTTTTTCTTACAATTATTGAGTAGTGTGGAACTCTAGAATAAATAGCTCCAAAATTTTGTACCTTAATTAGCCGGATTCTCAAACGGCTGAATGAAGATTTTCCCAATTTGTTTTTTTGAATTGTTTTTTCTCCAATCTCCACAAATTTCAGTGCAAGTATTAATTATTCGTTCTGGTCGCTCAATGTAAATATATGCGATAAATAATAATGATGGCCAAATTAAAATAAAATTACTGTTTTACCTTTATCCTATGATATGCTTTAGGATTATAATATCATCAAATATGAAGATAACTTTATTGGAACCTAAAAACTAAAAAGCTAGAAAGACAAGTAAATTTTCACTTAAAAAGTTGAACATAAAAAAGGTTACAGTCTTGAAAGATCTCAATGATCAGAGAATTTCATTTAACCATATAAATTAAAAACAATAAACAAATTTATATCAAAATTAACTATATAACTTAGATAAAAGTTTTTTATGTAATTTATATCAACTCAATTATCTACATTCTTTAATAAATATAAAGATTTCATTGTAAAAAATAAAAAATCATGCTACTACTATTTTCACATTTTTATTGATAAATTTATAGATTATTTAAAGTTTCATTCTATATTTATTAATATTGTAGGAATACATTTGATTTGGGAAAATTATTAATAAATTAAATTAATAATTTAAATTCGTGGCAGTTAACTTTATCCTAGCCTAGACAATATGGTACTTGTTCGACTGAGAATTCAAAATCAGCTGGACTTTACAAGTGGCGGTACCCTTCTATCGCATCCCTAGAGCGAGATAAATCTACTTTAATTTTTGGTGATTTGTTTAGTTGATTTTAATGCCAAAATTAAAGTAGATTTATCTCGCTCTAGGGATGCGATAGAAGGGTACCGCCACTTGTAAAGTCCAGCTGATTTTGAATTCTCTATCGAACAAGTACCATATTGTCTAGGTTTACAGAAAGTTAACTGCCACGAATTTAATTTTAATTAATTTAATTTATTAATAATTTTCCCAAATCAAATGTATTCCTACAATAATATGGATTTATAATTATTTATCTCATTTTACTTTTTTTATGAAGATTGATTTAAGTAATTAAAATTTTTATTTTAAGATGAATCAATGTGATTTAAATTTAAACTTCTTAGAAAATTAATAAAACATCATAATCTTGAAAATTATAGTTCAAACTTATTTTTATAGGTGACGGTTCAACTCAAGTTGTTTCCAAAAAAGGTGTAGATGCAGCTCGGCTTCTCATAGTGGCCTTGCACTGCCTCAAAGAATACAGTTTGTGTGTGATGGAATTGCACGATGTCCTTAACATCACCCTTCCTCCCAACAAGAAATGACTCGTTACAATCTTGAGAATATTTCCCACAACCAGAGTAAAGAACTCCATTCTTTGTAAGTTTGATCCATTCATCTTGATCTACCTCCATGTATCCATGCTATTTGATGAATTGTCGAGCTAGTTCCTTCTTCTGATTCACTATCCATATGATGATGAGTCCCCTTTCCTGAATTAATTCGGCAGGCATGCTCAATATTTCCTAATCACTTATGGTTGGATACGGTAGGTCTTGTCTAAGACTCCAGGGAGGGTCCATCAATATAACTTCGTATAACCTGCCATTAGCTTTGAGTCAGCCCTCTGCAATTTGCTCCCACATCCTCAAGTTCTTGACGTCTCCTACGTACTGCACTGGGTTCGTAAGATTTTTATTAGTGAGATTCTTCATCTTTTGTTTGACAGCTATCAGTTCATGACCTTTATTGATCTTAAGATTGACAATTTTTGGACCCATAAATATTGCCATCTTCTCGTCAGCATCTTTCCTCTTTTTAATCATTTGATCATGTCTGTAGTTGTTTTAGCATTTGACCTCGTGCTTTTCTCTGTCGTTACTTCTATTCCTTCAAGAAATAAATGCGTACTCTCTTGGATTTGTACAACTCCTTTTTATCTAACTTGTTCTCTTCCCTGTGTCGTTGACTGAGATGCGAGTTCATAGAGTTGCCTTGCATGAAGCTTTTGCTGCAGTAAGTACACTTTACCAGCTCAGTAGCATCAACACGCTCATAGTCTATTTTCTTTCCCATTTTTAATTATTAGCTTTTTATAATTATTCCTGTACTATATTTGAAATTTATTTTTTTATATTTTTGACGAATTATTTTAATTTATTTCAAATCCGAAAAATATTTATAGAGGACTTTTTGCCGCAAATCTTTAATAAGAGTTATTTCAAAGCTTGCATATGCATTTAACTTCTTTATTTTATTATAATAACTTTGCTAAACTTTGTTAGCGAAAAATAGCTTATTACTTTGATATTTTCATTTTATTTTATGTTTATTTTTTATTTTAATAGATTTTAATATAATATTATTGATTTTAATTTTAATTATTTTAAATTTCGTGTGTTGTAGTCAATTGCGAACTGTCATAACAATTGCAAACTGTAGCATTTGTTTATATTTTATTTGAAAAATTTGGCGATATATTTATCAATAGTGAGTCATGGATTAAAAGATCCTATTGGATGACAAAGTTCACGACAGCTTGTTTTGCAAAAAGATAATATAATTACATTTGAACAGGAGTCGGCGGCTGTTTCGATGAAGGGTATTACGTTTCCCTGAAAAGCTATTTGACCTATTTTGTTTGTGAATTTGAGTATATATTTATAATTTAATAAAAAAATTGATATATTGCTAATTTTAAATTTCTGATAGATATACTATAAACAATCTTTTGATTTTAAATTTTTATTTTTCATATGACTTTCTTCAGCTATCCAAATTAATCTGTCATATTGTGAATCTTCATGTTAACCGTGCAATTTAAAGAATTTGTTCATAGTGACTCACTCATACATTTTGACATTAAATTTTTT
Organism: Oxytricha trifallax; assembly: GCA_000711775.1. NCBI lineage: Eukaryota > Ciliophora > Spirotrichea > Sporadotrichida > Oxytrichidae > Oxytricha > Oxytricha trifallax. Next base: position 12,385 of record ARYC01007270.1, read on the forward strand.
TAAAAAGATACGCTATTCTATAAGAATGAATTCCTCAAATTTTGATAAATTTGGCTTTCTGATTATATTGTAGTTCATAACTATTAGTTATCAGAATATTTAATGATAGCTTCAGAAAAATATTGATACGGTATATAAAAAAGATTGAACCAATACATTAATTCACATTCAAAATAGATTAAATGGGGTTTAAGGAGGGAGTTTGTCCTCTCCCAAAAACCCCTCTCTCAAATAAATATTGAAAAAATTGCTACAGTTCACAATTGACACTCACAGTTCGCAATTGACTACAACACACTTAAATTAATTGTAATATAAAAATTTAACTAAGTATGATATTAAATTAATTGCTATTTTGAAATTATAAACTTCAATTATATGTAAGTTTATAATTTATTTAGACATTAGAGAGAAGAAACATCAAATATAATACTAAAGATAAACCCCAATATTTTTAAATTAATTATAGATGCAGTTAGTTGTAATTTTTATAAGTACAATAATTCCCTTTGCATAATTTTTAAATAAACTTAATATAATATAAAATTATTAAACATTTTAAGGGTTCATTTATAAAACCAAATCAAAGGTAATTTCCAAAATAAAAACATATTCAAATAATTTATTTATGTTGAAACATATTAAATTTATGATAATATAGACATAGTGTAAGTACTTGCAATCTTAAAAATTATTATTATGTATAAACTCATTTTTAATTGAATAAATTATTAAATTTTAAAATTAATTCCTTTTATAATAGCTAATCAGAAATTAATTAATGACGATTTATGCAGCCACAAAATTCTCACAGTTTTGTTCAAAAGGTGAGTTTGTTTTAAAATATATATATATATCATTTCAGATAACAAATAATTCTTTTTAAATTAAAACCTTTCAAGAATTGATCAGTACACAGAAGCAATAAGTAAAGGTGAAATTCGTTCGATTTTCAGGAATCTTAGCTGGGTGTCTAATATTAATCACAGAAATTTCTAAAGTATACTTTATAAATTTATAACTTTTCTATTTAAGACTGCGATGAAAAAGCAATCTGTGACAGGCCATGATGCGAGGGAGCTAACTCAAAACTTTCGCTCTAAGAGTGATATGATCACTTACTTGAAGAATAATTGTAAGATTAAGTTTCGTTTCATTTGTATAGGAGGCTACTTCCTGCCTGTTGAAGATCACATTATCATGCTATTTTTTAATGACTTTTTCTCGGGAGACAAAGATCTACTAAAAGCTAGAAATGTGATGAATTTCAATGTGCCATACTATGAAGAGCTCTATGAGAGAAAATTTTAGATAGGTAAAAGATGACCCTGAAATCATTAAGTTCATGAACTACTACGCAGATTACCAAGAAGTACCTGATAGAACATATTTTTACAGAGTGTCGGGTACGCTATGGCCCAGTTATTTATCCGAACTCATCAAGCATGCAAACTATGTTTGAAACAAAGAAAACTCGGAAGAAGAGGGCAAAGAAAAAATTACATCAGAGATGACATCTTTCAGAATCTCAAATCGGAGCCTTTCTTATCGAGTTAGTACAAACTATTCAAGCAATCCTACTTTATAGAGACGGAAGGCAAGGCTTTATCAATGATGAAGTTCCGATAAAAGCCCAGAACAAAGGTAAAAAATATAGTACAATGAAATTTCTTAGCCATTCTAAGACTTTCAGGCCAAGGTGGAAGACTATGGTGAAGGGGTGCATGAGAATATTCCACATGAGATAATTCAGGATTCTTTAGGAAAGAGAAACATAGGAGATATCGAAATGAAATGAATATAAAGTGTAATTTGAATATATGATACTCTTACTCAAGTATGTAAAGCTAAATAGCGTTTAATTTTAATAACATGCCTTTTATATTATTATACTAATAATGCTTCTCTCTTATGACTCAATGCACTTTACGATAACACTTCGGTGCTTATTTTAGCTCATCATAAAATCATTTTCTACCACTTTCTGCTTCTAATGTCGTTTTATTTAGGCAAATTTCTCCTTGATACAGTGATACTCTAAAGAGTAAGGCGCATTGAACAAGCAGGGCCATCTCAATTTTTGGAGTTCTTTTTTACTGCTCTCTGCGTGATGGCACCATAGGTTATCCCAAAATATAATAAGAATATTTTCTTTTTTATCTACTGTATTCAAATAGTCCAGGAAATTGATTACATCCTCTTTCTTTACCGATTTGCTTAATCATGAACCCTTAGAGTCCTATATTATTGCTAACCCCTAATATTGCTGCTATTGTTTGAAAATTTATGCCTTCTCTCCTGGCCAACTGATTAGATTATGGTTTGGCCCATGCTTTCATGCGAACTTTATATGATTTGAAAATGATTTCATCAACATAAATTATTCATTAGTCTGTCGAAATTGCTTTGATAAGCTTATTAAATCGCTCTAATCTTTGCTTGTAGATAGATGCTAAATTATGATGTGACAACTAATATATTCTCTTCATCTACTTATATTTAATTCCGTATTTCTTATACAAGCTAAAGAGTTGAGTCTACTCGCTCAGAAGAAATTGTATTTGATGTCTAGAAAGCTTTGCTTTTACAGGCCTACCTCTCTTTTTTGCTGTCATGTTGCTCTGGAAGATGGCATTGTAGATCTTGTGTACGCGGGCTATAGATAAGCCAAGAAGGTAGCTTATATTCATGTAAGTGTAAAGTATGAGCTCATTTGGGCCTTGGATGTAGCGTACCATACCTCAATAACAAGACGTAGTTTCCCATTACAGAGTTCATTCCTTAACTCTTAGGTTTCATTTCTATTTTATTGTTTATTCTATATATATATAATTAATTATTAAAAGTTTTATTATAAATTATATTGAATATAAAACAATCATTAGTGAATCAAAACAAAGTTTGATTGTTTATAAAATAAATGAGTATCTTTTTTTCAGAAATAAGATTATTAGTATTGAAAAAATTTATACTTTTTCCTGTTTAATAATACTTATTTTCAAATGTCTACATTTAAAATTTCATTAATATTTGATAAATATATCGAGTAATTGCTATTTTATCGGAAATTTATATTAAATTCTTATTTTATATCCACTTTTTTTTCTGCCTTATTTTCCGCCAAAATTACCTGGAATTTTTATCATATCAAACATTTCTTCATTTAAATTTAACACATATAATATTTATTTTATATTCAAATTAATATTTTTACATTTAGAAGGTTTTAAAGTATCTTTAAATGAATTGATATACATAATTAAAGAAATGATCTCTTAGATAATAAATCTATCTTTTTTATGAATATCTATTTCAAGATTACCATTAATTTTAAAATGTGTTAATATATAAATAATATTTTGTTGTAATTACTATGAAATGTTTGTTTTTTTAATAATTTTTATTAAATATATTCGTTTAATAATTATCCAATATAAATGCATTTGATGATTATCCTATTCTGATGTATAAAGAGTGAAAAACTTTCAATTTTTTCTATAATGATCTTATTGAATAGTTATAATGACTCGATTAGAGATTTATTCTCTCAATATAAATTAAAGTAACTTTAAATGATAAAATATATTTTATTATTCATCTTTGTCTTATTAAGAGTAAAAGATGTTCATATTCCAAAAAAGGTAGGGGCTATATCAGAATTCAAATTATTTAATTATTATTATTATATATTTTGTAGCTTGTTCATTATTGAAGTTTGGCTTATATATTCGCACTTAGTGATAAAAAGGAAAATCATCAAATTTTAAAGGTGTGTATATTTAAAACTAAAATTATTTTCAATCAGGCAAATAATTTTTCTAACAAGCATAAATGGCAGTCAACATAAGTGTCTCGCTATTTGGGGATCCAATGAAGGAGTAAGCAGAAAGTTGTCGAGCAACTCCAATAAAGCGACCATCCTTTGTGATATGGCGGTAATGCCTTCATTAGGCTTCAGAACAATTCCCGACTAAAGTATTAACACACATACTTTCAATTGATTGTAATTCCTTCACATGTATATTGCAAGGCTACCAAATAATAAATGGATTTATATAGTTCAACTATAATGCTACTATTTCTAGCAAGACCTATCATATTTGTGATTATTTGTGCAATTGGATGATTATAATTAGCACTTATCAAGTAATACTTAGTGTAATAATATGATTTAAAAGAGTATGATCCGGTAGTCTCTTTCTGGCTGAGATTGCAAGTATTAACACAAAGAATGAGCTACCAGTATTGATAAATGGCCTTACAATTGATGTTTCCAATACATTAATAAACATTGCTTCTCTTGATATCTGAGGCTACTTCTTTTGGGCATTATATTTATATATATCCTTTGAAATATGAAAGTATGAGAATTACAAAGGATAAGCAGATACATGGTGAAGCTAAATAATTCTATTGGTTAAGGAATTATAATAATAAGTGCTTGATACTTAATCAATTTTTTGTGTTTATTCTTTCCTTTTACCTAAGACTATTGCAAACAAAAAATATTGCTATCCTTTATTTGAATTTTTTATTGCTTCATGACTAAAGAGTTAGTTTTTCAAAGTTGGTTTAACTGAGGCATATCTAAAATAAGGAGAAAACACTAAATGAACTATCATATTTGGCATTTGAAATTTGTAGACCTTATTGTCGATAATCTAAATGACTAAATCATATTTCTAAAATAGATATTCGATCTTCGTGAGATCACGTTTTCTGTGTCTGGGGTGCTTCTGAGTGGCCGCACCAAGTTTGACTCAACTTCGATTGAATTAAAGAAAATTGAAAATGCCAACATACTTATTATAATTGATAATAGGAAATCAATAAAATAATAAAATTATTATTTATTTGATATTCGTATAAAACCCCATAGACCAATTAAGAAGCGAAGATTAGAGTTAAGAACAATAAGATTAAAAATTAATTACAACTGGCTAATATTATAAATAATTAAGCTAAAATCAAATTAATACACCCTGATTGGATTATTTTATAAGGACAATTAATGGAGCCAATAGTTTTAATAATTAGTCCAAACATTATAATTATACGCCAATAATAATTTATTCTTCATTTAATTGTTTTTAACCCCAATTCTCATGTCTTAATTGATCTATGGTGTTTTAGTTCGAATCTGGGTGGAGATAGTCCATTCTCATAAAATGAAGGAATGTAAGTTACAATGAAGTAGATCCTTAACTTTTAAATTTTAGTGGTCCCACTTGTAAACCACAGGTATCACTGGACAGGTACTGCACATAGTGACACGAGAAAGGACTTGAAAAAATACTATAAAATTAATCTGAAAGTAGATTAAGATAACGATGATGAAGAAACGCTTGATTAAACATTTCCATTTTTATTTTTGTATAATAAGTTTGATTTAATTCTAAGCTCACTAGATATTTCTATTTATAAATTATGAATGCCAAGAATAGCTATTAAGATTGAGTAACATTATAATAATTACTAAATATTGTTCTTAAAACCATTCCAAGCTTGATTTTCTCAAGAAACAATTAATGAAAACTACAGAACACAATTCAAAACCTGCTACATGAGCTAAAGAGACGAGAAATACTTAGATAATGCCTTGAACAAGAAATGATGTATAAATTTTTCTTCCAAATAAGCGCTAAATACGACATTTATAATTTATAATAAGTAATTTATTAATTAATTAAAAAACTTAATATAGTAATACGAATACTTAAAGATCAAACGCAAGTGGAAATAGAGTACTTACATAAAATTGTAAGTTACAAAAAACACATCTTTGATTTTTATTTCGTGGTCTACTTGGTAAGACCACAGGTGCAGCTAGACTGGTGCTTCGCACTACTGAAGACAGAGGGAACTTAAATAATGAAAATGATGATGACGAAGAAGATGAGGAAGAATAGCACAGATCAGAGAGATTTGCATTTTTGATTTTGATAATAAGTTTAAGTATTAATGTTACTAGAATAATTAATTAATTAAAGTTTTCGTATTTTAAATCATGATTAATAGAAACTCATATTATTGATGAACAACAAGGCTTTGAACTACTGCAATACAGGGATAATCAATATGCGCTTTAAACATCACTTGGATGAATTATCAGTTTTTTAAATGAAGAAATAAATAGGATAATGATGGGAAATGATATGATTGGGATGAGCTACTAAAATACCTAGATTATGTTAGTCATTATGATAAAGTTTAGATAAGAGTCAAAGTTATTGCTGTTTATTTCACAGATAATTTAACAATAATGATTTTGTTTTAAAATATCATATTAATTAATAACTTCTTAATATTTTTACAATCTTATATTATATTAAAAAAGAACATTAATGAATTAATTACAAAAACATAATGAAAGGAAGTTGTTATAAATTAATGAAACAAATTATTGAGTTATTAAAATCATTTATTAAGGAAATTTTTACTGAATTTTAAGCTAGATTATTTTAAAATAGTGTATCATAGGCTAAAGAAGAAAAATACTCTGAATACTTTTAATCAATTAGAGGAAATATATAAATATAATTATTCACTTTCATATTTAATCCTTTTTACAAAATATACCTAATCATTTTATTTACATAGTAGAATATATAATAAAATAATCATTCTAATTTTACTGACTTTTTAAATAATCTACATAAAATTGTACTTAATATAAATTAAAATATAATATCAACAGGTTATGCGCATAGGATCTTTATAATATGATTCCTGCTTTATAACATTATATTGTTAATTAAAAAATAATCAATTCTTTCTATAATTTCTTTACCTTTCCTCTTTGGCAAAAACCACTAGATAAATTATAATATATTATTTATTCATTCTTTCAGTGCCATTGATATGCACTTAGTCCATTATTTCATTGATTAAATCAAGAACAGTTGCTTGCATATAGTCTTGACCTTTAAGTCACAAACTGCATTATTTTTGCTTCTCATTCACAAAAACAGTGTAGCTGTATAAACGTGAATAAATTCAATTCAGTATTCCTAAGTCTACTTCATTTAAATTGTATTATAGGATAGATAAAATGAAAAATTTAGTATTGATACTTACTTAATTATTTTGATTAACTGTTTTAGAATATATAAATATCTTCTTTTTTTAGAATGTATTAACCTTTGGATAAGGCAGAGTTGCAAAACAATAAATATAATTAAGAAACATAATGGTTCTGTAGGGATATATAGAATTTTAGTATTTTAGTGACTTATCCAAAATTATCATATAATAATAATACGGTAATCTAAAATATATTACAGGTCTATAATCCTTTGATTATTTTATTTTATCTTCAAATTTAATTAGTATGAATTCTTATATTAAATAATGATTTATCAACACATTTAAATTTAATATTAAACAGTATATTATTAAATGACAAGTTTTGCATTTTCTTTGTTCTGGCACATACACTTTATATTAATAATATAAAATTATTTGTTTTATATATGACAACCATTTGTTGCGAGAAAGTGCAAAGAATCTTCACAATTATAAAATGCATAATAATTATAAATTATAATTATTTTATATTAAAATATATTTAGTATATAAAAGATTTTTTTCAAATTATTTCTGGTACTGATGAACATGGAATTATTATTGTAGGAATACATTCGATTTGGGAAAATGAATTTAAATTAAATTAATTAAATATTAAAATCATGGCAGTTATCAAAACCAAAGTGACTAAAAATTCAAATCTTAGTCGATTCTACGGTAGATCCCGCAATTTTAACTGGACTTTATTACTGGCAATATTCCTGAATCATCCCAGGAAGCGAAATATTTTGATTTTGAGCTAACTCCCAAAAATAGTATAATGGGTTTTTATCACTTGGGCGATGAGATAAATTCATTATAGCAATAACAACCACCGTCTCATTTTTAATGCGCATCCAGAGAGTATAATATTGTTAGAGTTTGGAGACATTTTCCATAAACATAACTGAAGGTAATTAATAATTAATTAATTTTAATTCATTTTCCCAAATCGAATGTATTCCTACAATACTGCAATCGTTTATTTTTGGTGTTATTTTTTTAAATTTTATATTTCTTGATCTACTAATATATATTTTTTATATATTTAAATGATGTCAAGTTAATTTTAATCCAATTATTGATGTTAAGAACAAGCCACCTAGGTTTTATGGCCACCACTTTACTTATATTTTTTCCTTGTCACTCATTTCAAAATATTGAGGTTTATAACCTAATCGATAGTATATTCATTTAATATAAGTTCACTTAAGTGTTAAAGTTAATTCAAGGTAATATACATTTAAGTGCTTAATATTCTTATCTCTAAGTATTTTTATAATATTTCTAGTGTTAGCACTCTGTTGCTATTGATGTTCGGGTTAATTTTTTGTAAAATTTCTAATAAACTTTTTAGAATATTTATACTCCGAGTCTTCCTAAGCTGATAGATTATGCATGCAGGATTCACCCTATGGTTTTACAATAAATTATATGATTTGTTGCTCATTTTACAACGAGCATTGTTCAATATGAATGTTATTTTCAACTCCCTTGGTCGATTCCAGTATATTCATTTCATATTTCTATCATTAGTAAATAATTCATTAAGTTATTAATATTTTTGTGAAACTTTCTATAATTTTCAAGTCATTTAGATTTGATATTATAATACCAATCATAATTTTCAAGCCTTAATTATCATTAATTTTCTTCACTTAAACTTTTGCAGAAGAAATATCTATCATTGTGACATTATAGTAATAATGTAAGGCAAACATCTCAGCCTAATCAATTATTGACCTTAAGTAGCAGCATTTATTCTTCTAATACGATTTGACCTGTTCCATCTTATTTTGCACCTTGATTAATTTGAAATTAAATAATTTTAATCCTAGGTTTGCTACGTTGTTCTTGGCTTCAATTATAATTTTTATATATTAATTAGTGAAAACTTTTTGATTAATGATTTGAGCAGACCTCTCTACCCGAGAAGTACACTAAAATCTCCATTTATCAGTGTAATGGAAAACTTTTATCATAGCCTATTACTATTCTATGATTGACTCTCTCGCTTTTAGGAATTGAAAAGTTTTACAAAGTAATTAATCATATGCAGTTTATTTTAGTATTTTTTTTATTATAAGCAAGTTTGTAACAATTTTCATTATTTTAAATGGGTGTGGAAAAGATAAACTCTATCATAATATCTCTTAAAAATCTATGCACCAATTTTTTTTATTTTTAGTAATTAATGATATAATTTCTAATTTAAATTGTTATCTATAAGCTTAATTTACGTTTCAGTTCTTTTGAGTTTGGGCTTTTTCAATCTTAATGTAAATCATTTTTTATTCTTTCTCATTGGTAATCTCGAAAATGGCTTTCTTTTATATCACTATACTTAAGATCAATGATCTTTGTCCTCTTCATTCAAAGATTAATTAACTTACATATGAATCTCTAAGTTTTTTCGTTTCTTATATATTGTTTAAATGTACATTTTATTAGAACTTTTATGATAATTTATTTTTATTTATAGTTTATTTCAATTTTCATGTTTCAATTTTTCATATTTTTAATAAACCTATAATGAGCATTTGACTGCAATCTTACTGCACTAAATTGTTATAATTACCAACATATTGAGAAAAAAAGTAATAAAATCATATATAGTCTATAAGTCATCAAGTTTATTTATTTCTTTGGATGCATATTATTGTTTTTCTTTTCATCTATTTGTATTATTATATTAATTTTCATTAATATATAGCTTTTACTGAACCCTCCAACTCTTTAATGTTTATATTTAAAAATGTAGTTGAGTTTGCCACTTCTCTTCAAATCATATGACTAAGGTATCTTAATTCCTTCGAGAATATTATTTACTCTTATAAAGGGAATATGGTAGAGAAAAGATTTTCTTATTTTACTAAAAAGCAATACTTTTTAGTCTAAGCCGCTATATTTCTTCATTGTAATTTGAAAACTAGCAAGGTTAAATTTTAATAAAATGAATAATTGTTGAAATATCTACTTGACTGTATTTTAATTTTTCTATCTTTATGTTACTATAAGATATTATACTTCTTGAGTAACTGTTAATTTTATTATCTTATAAACATGCTATTCAATACTTGATTGTATGTAATCATTAATTTTCTCTACTTTACCATTCTGTTCAGTTTTAATTCCTTCAATACTGATTAATTATATTTTAAAATGCTTAATTTCATAGTTGCCTGATATTTTTTCTATTAAAGTATGCTTTTGTCATTGAGGCTTGCAATATTTTATTGATTCTACTCGAATTCAATCATTTTCAAGTTAATTATAATTATCTATTCTAACTATTATTTCAAAAAGTGTAATTCTATTGTAACTAAATTTCTAATATTTCTACAATGAGTATTTCATCAATAGAAAATGTGAAAAATATTAAAGCTTATACTTGTTATCTCATAGCAAAAATGATATAAAATATTTTGTACTGCCTTCTCTCCTTGATAAGCTACTAAAGAAACAGTAGTTGTAGTCAAACCACATAAGATTTATTTACATAATAATTAAAGTGTATTGACAATTCAATCTTGTTTTCTTTGTGTTTAGTTCTCTTACCAAGTTCTTTTGAATTAATCCTTTTATATTTGGTTTGCATTAAACAATTTATAGGATATTATCGGTTATTCATGATTCTTTGTTTGACATATTTCTGATAAAATTACAACGCTGACTGACCACAATTTGTTGGCTTAAACTATTGCAAAATTAACTTATTATACTTAGTTTTCTGATATAAATTCAAATTTATCAGATTTAAAAAATTGTATTTTTAAATTCAGTTATTAGAGTTCATAATGCTCACACCAAATCAGCTTAATCAATCCCTCTAGGCCATTATTCTTTCAGTTAGTCATGGAAGACTTCTATTTTTGTAATTATTATAGTACCACTGCTTTCTTCATTGAATTTTGACTTGCATTTGGTTGTCAAACTTACAACTCCTATTAATGCGAGTAATACGATCCTATTATTGAATGTAAATAAGTAATAAATAATAATGTATAGAAATATATTGCAGGAAACATAAATTTAATTAATTAATATTTAGATATAATTAAATTATTGTGGGCAATAAAATCTCTCAAAATTGTATCAATCATAATACTTTTATTTGAATAGGTTTTTTTAATATAAAATTTAATATATTTTCAGAAGATTACTTTGATGTATATAACCATATATTAACTAATAATTACTAAAGTTTAAGCATTAAATAAAAAAATTTGCTTTATCGTATTTTTATTTAAAGATGATTTAAGAATTATTTAAATATGAATAAAATTTGGAAATAAATGCCTAATATAATAAATAAATTATAAATATATCAAATAAATTTTCAACTATGCTTCTTTAAAACTAAAGAATAGTTATTCACAAATAATTATAAATTTTTATTACTGCTAAAATCGTATAAATTTTAAGGATTCAGAGCTCATTAAAATTAAAGTATAAATAAATTAAAATTAACGATAATTGTTAAATGTAATAAACGTTTCGTTTAGAATGTAAAGATACAAACCTAAATAAAAAAAACATGTAATATAAAGAGATATTATAATATAAAAATAGAAAAGAAAAAAGATAGAATTAAAACCCCAAAACCTCTGAAATTGTTTGATTGAGTTTTTGATTGATAAAAGTAGACTTTTAAACCATCCTATATTAAGGTTTATGTAGGGGTTATAAGTTCGAATATTAGTAATTTGAGTAAAAATAACATGCGAGTTTGTAAATTACTTCAAACAAACATAAGCTTAGAGTCAAGATAGTGATCTGATCTTAATCTTTTTATGTTGCTGTTTAATTGTATCTATTATAGTTTAGAAAAATAACTTTACTTGATGATGGTTGAGAATGAAGCTCTCTCAGGCCTCCATAAATTTTTACATATCTAAATATTGCTTGATTCTTTGTTAAGAACCAATCTCACTCTTGCAGCTAAAGAAATCTTTTCTTGGAATGTAACTCTCTATTATTACTACTTCTAGAGGCCAGATATCCTATTGAGAAAATATCCTTCTCTTCAATCTTCTATCTCAGGGAAATATCAGGGAGCAAGTTAAATTTTCAAATCTAAGATTGACACTTCAAACATTGATGGCCATTTGAAATACAAAAACTATGGTCAACTTTGTGATGGCTATTTTTCATAGTAAAATAAGAATATTTACTAAAGAAAGGTGTGTGAGTTTTCAGAAGTCATTTCACAAAGTCAAATCCCTGGAAGCAAGATCTAATGCTTGTCTGATCTGTGTCGCTCTTTCAAATCTAAGATTGACACTTCAAACATGGATGGCCATTTGAAATACAAAAACTATGTTGAACTTTGTGATGGCTATTTTTCATAGTAAAATAAGAATATTTACTAAAGAAATGTGTGTGAGTTTTCAGAAGTCATTTCACAAAGTCAAATCCCTGGAAGCAAGATCTAATGCTTGTCTGATCTGTGTCGCTCTTTCAAATCTAAGATTGACACTTCAAACATGGATGGCCATTTGAAATACAAAAACTATGGTCAACTTTGTGATGGCTATTTTTCATAGTAAAATAAGAATATTTACAAAAGAAATGTGTGTGAGTTTTCAGAAGTCATTTCACAAAGTCAAATCCCTGGAAACAAGATCTAATGCTTGTCTGATCTGTGTCGCTCTTTCAAATCTAAGATTGACACTTCAAACATGGATGGCCATTTGAAATACAAAAACTATGGTCAACTTTGTGATGGCTATTTTCCATAGTTAAATAAGAATATTTACTAAAGAAATGTGTGTGAGTTTATAGAAGTCATTTCACAAAGTCTAATCCCTGGAAGCAAGATCTAATGCTTGTCTGATCTGTGTCGCTCTTTCAAATATAAGATTACACTTCAAACATGGATGGCCATTTGAAATACAAAAACTATGGTCAACTTTGTGATGGCTATTTTTCATAGTAAAATAAGAATATTTACAAAAGAAATGTGTGTGAGTTTTCAGAAGTCATTTCACAAAGTCAAATCCCTGGAAACAAGATCTAATGCTTGTCTGATCTGTGTCGCACTTTCAAATCTAAGATTGACACTTCAAACATGGATGGCCATTTGAAATACAAAAACTATGGTCAACTTTGTGATGGCTATTTTTCATAGTAAAATAAGAATATTTACAAAAGAAATGTGTGTGAGTTTTCAGAAGTCATTACACAAAATCAAATCCCTGGAAACAAGACCTAATGCTTGTCTGATCTGTGTCGCTCTTTCAAATATAAGATTGACACTTCAAACATGGATGGCCATTTGAAATACAAAAACTATGGTAAACTTTGTGATGGCTATTTTTCATAGTAAAATAAGAATATTTACAAAAGAAATGTGTGTGAGTTTTCAGAAGTCATTTCACAAAGTCGAATCCCTGGAAGCAAGATCTAATGCTTGTCTGACTGATCTGTGTCGCTCTTTCAAATCTAAAATTGACACTTCAAACATAGATGGCCATTTGAAATACAAAAACTATGGTCAACTTTGTGATGTCTATTTTTCATAGTAAAATAAGAATATTTACTAAAGAAAGGTGTGTGAGTTTTCAGAAGTCATTTCACAAAGTCAAATCCCTGGAAGCAAGACCTAATGCTTGTCTGATCTGTGTCGCTCTTTCAAATCTAAGATTGACACTTCAAACATGGATGGCCATTTGAAATACAAAAACTATGG
>ARYC01007271.1:0-20121 GCA_000711775.1 Oxytricha trifallax
ATATAAAGTTAAAGTATCAAGAATGGGCTTATCTGCGATATATTCTTATCCATTTCAAAGTTAATTAAATCTTGTTTATGCCGTTATGGTTAAATATAATGCCTTAAACGTATAGAAAATAGAATGATTTCGTTTAAATATTTATTGATAGATTCTAGTCTCTACTTTTCATCCACTTAAAATGATTATGATCTACTTGTCATACGTTTCTATAGTTTCATCTTCTGCTTCTAATCATGCCTTCATAGAAGTTTAATAAAGAAGTTAATCTGAATATAGTTAGAATTGATTTAGAGATATTCATAATTGACGGTACCGTAACATCAGTTGTTAAATTAATGGAGTCTTCATTGTCACTCACGGCACAATAGTTTTTGAGAATTTAATTTTGAAAATAGCAAATATTTTATTAATGTTTTCCTGACAGTTCGCACTAGAAGTAAAAAAGATTTTCATAACTTAATCATTGTGCTTGAACTAATTTCAATTTGTGGAATTCCCCGAAAGAATTTCCTTAATAACGGTTATATATGCTTAGAATAGAGGCTAAAAAATTCTTATTAAGCACCAGAGGAAAGTCTTTAGTTCAAGAGGAATACACCTAAAGAAATGCTATATACTCCAAGGAAATTAGATTCATCCAGTACAACTAACTCATCATCGAAAAAGATGGCTCAATAAAGTTTTCTATAATTCCATAATCAATGCAATTAATCAAATGAGCTTATAAAATGTATAATAATAGGAAGTTTCAACATTAATGAGAAAACACGAAAATTTAGTGAACTAATAATTTAAATAAAATTAGTGTCTAATAAAGCGTTTGATCTTCTTCATCATCATAGTCATCTTCATCACTTAAATGAGGAGAATTCTCTAAGTCCACTCTTGTTTCGTCCTGTAAGTATCTGTCCAGTGACACCTGTGGTATTACTATGTTTGACCATTAAATAATTAAAATTAAAGATATTCTTTTTGTAACTTTCATTTTAAATGAATCCTTTATCCCCATCAGCATGATCTATAAGTATATTTTTTATATTAAATTTATTATATTCTTATTATATATCACAATTATAACTAATTTAGGCCCCATATTTTTGTTGATAAAATAATTCAAGTTGATCCTGATCAGAAGAAACTTTGTCTTTCTTATGTTTTTAAAAGGCCTGCATAATTTTTAAGAGGTTATTATTTGAGCCTTCCTGTATGTACTCCAATAATTATTATAGTAAATAGCTTTAGTCATTCTGAATTCTAATTATTTAGAAAACTATAACAACAATATTATTTATATAAAGTAATAGGGTCAACTGATGTCTGCGAGTATCTAATGAAGCCAATATTTACCAAGATCCAGTGCACACTGTACAACCAAGGGATTAGAAAGATGAAAGTTGAGTAAACACAGGAGTAAGTCATCAATGAGTTGAGGGCTACATTGCTTGATTAGAATGAAGCATTCTCTTCTTGATATTGAGGAGAAGACACTACATCTAACATGCAAGCTTAAGCTAGTGATTCGAAGACGTTGAGTTATTCTATATCTAGAAAGAGCATCTCAAACACATCAGCAATGCCTACCTATTTGGTTCTATAAAGTATAAACATGCTAAGATATTCAAGTTTGGGCTTTATTGTTATTTATTATTATTTAAAAAATCAAACTACAATAATAATAGAATAGGGCTTCACTTTTTCTTCTTTCTATTTTGATTACGAGCATGTTTTATTTTTAAGTGCTTAATTTATTTTCTATGAAAATGGAGATATGTCATGTCGTTAATATTAATCTAATTTTAATTTATTTAAAAATAATTTAACGATAATAGCTGTAAATTTTACTTTTGGAGTTTATATAAACACCAAATAGAAATAATATATAATTTATGCAACTAGTTGCAGTAAGATAATACCCTACTTAAATAGTATAATGTTTAAATTATGTAATATATATATATATATATATATATCAACTTAATAAAGATATTTATTTCTTATAAAATACTAGATTTAGATTGAATTAATTAAATTTAATAGCTCTTTTGCACAAATTATTATAATAATAAAAATCTATATTTGCATTTAGATTCCGGTGATATGCTCAGTATAATCAATGAAATCATTTTAATAATTCTTAGTATGTGTTTATTATTTCTTCATTATGATTATGCTCATTTATTAAAAAAATTATTAAATTCTCAATTTATAAAATTAAATTATAAGAATTGTAAGAAGCGAATTGACTGTGTATTATTATATTATATTAGAATATAATAAAATTTTTAATTAATAATAAAGTTTTATCTCCCTTTGTATCTTCATGCTTTTGATTTTTTTCATTCTTACATTTGGCCATATTATACATTCCCTATTTTTCCTTAGCTTTGATACCAATTTTTAGATTATAAAAATTGGAATATTATTATTTTAGTTAGAAATAAGCTATGATTAATTTTAATTTAATTTCCATTAAAGTTATTTAAAAAATGGTATTATTTGTTCATTCTTAATATCTTTGTCAAATTTCTCACTACTTAATTTAGTGAATCTTATGGATAGTTTAATTCCATCAAATTCAAAGTGCCTCATCTAATTGAGTAAGCTTTACTTAGCTAAAATTATTGTATAAATTAATATATGAAAAAGAAAAGGTAAATTATAATAATAATTATATCACATCTAGATTTCAGAAGATCTACTAGTATAAAATATGTTAAAGGATCAAGTCCTTTATACGCAGGACTAGACTTAATTTAATCCAAACTAAAACACAATATACTACAGAATTTTGTTGGCGTCTGAGTCTCTTTTCATTTCTATCGTCGTCAACAAGACGAATTCTTCCAACTTCGATTTTTTTTGGTAGGACTTATTCAATAATACTCCCAGTCGTCATCACTACTATCTTTGTAGTGACTTGAATAACTCTACCATTCTGAGTTATCGTTATCTTTAGGTGGTTTCTCTGGAGTGGATTCTATCTCACTTTTTTCGAATTATTAGTCTTTTTTATATGAGTTCTTGCATAGGTTAGGGCCTTTATGTAATAAGAGTAGGGTTTTTATAGATTTCTTTGTTTGGGTTGAATTCATAGCTGGATTTTTCATAGACTTCTAATGCTTCTACTATGTTTTTAATAAGGGTCTGTTGGTGTCCACCTACCTTTCCCCTTACTGTATGATCAACGTGTCTCCTATTAGAGAAGAGTGCATTTGAGTTTTGTATTCTAGCGAATACCTTTTTCTTGGTATCCAGGTATTTAAGGTAGAATAGGTACTTTTCAAGTTCTTTAAGTGAATTACAGGCACGCTTTTGTTTGTATTTGTTAATTTCTTCTTAATTCATATCATTGGAAGTCTTTTTTATAAGGTTTAAAGGATAGTATTTGTTCAAGTGATGGTCTTTAAGGGACAAATTACTTGAGTTGTTTCTTAATCTATGTTCTTATTGATAGATAGAATAACTAGAGTTGCTGTTTTTCTTCCTCCTCATGTTCCTTGATGAAAATTTACTTGACCCTTTTACTCGTCTTTCATGATGACATTGAAAAAATTTGTAGATTTGTGATAAGGTTGAGGGTTCAGTTTGTGTTTCTTCAGCTAGGTGTTCTAGTATGGTGTCTCGGTCAAGCCATGAGTAGTTGCTTTCACTTTGTTCATTCTAGTATATTGGATATCGTTAGACTATATCTCGGATCAGATTCTGATTAGATGCTTTAGCCAGAATTTCAGTTTATTGGAGATACCGATCTGTGATGAAGTCCCCTCTAAGGAGTACTAAATAGGTCTTAATATGAGCCTATTGAATAGGAGTTGTCTAAGATGCCTAGATATGAACAATTTAGTTAAAGTAACAACTTGTGTGCTTCCTTGAAAATCTTCATTGTTTTTTAAGTAATAGAAGTGAATGCTGGTTTTAAGATTCCAGCTTATAAGAAGTTTATGATTTGCTCTGTGGCTGTAGAGCTTGACTCTTCGGTCAAGTATACTTAAAATGTTTTGAAGCAAAGTATCAGTATCAGGTAACATGTTCTGAGTATATATGATCTTTCTCTATTGATAAGTCTAGCAGCATTCTCAGAGTTTTGTAGTTTCCTGTAGATTAGTTGATTCACTTTAAACTAGATGAGAGACATTTGTTATGAATATATAGCCTGGATTAGGAGTAACTTAGTTAGCTTTAGCCAGTTTTTATTTGTGACGAATTGGGTGGGAATTTAGGGTATGTACCTTTTAATTATAATTTTTAAAGGTGAATTATTTTATTTGGGGCTGTTTCAATTAAATAGGAAATAATTAACACAAAAACCCCAAGTATATTTTGGTTTTATTCAATAACCACATTATATAGTAGAATTTACTCAGAGGTAAAGAGCTTTTCTTCCATTAATAGTCGAGTCACTCTTTCATGTAACAATTTTATGTGACCGTGTATAAATTATGTATTTGCTTTACAAAATGGTTTAATATTACAGTAAGCTTTTTTAAAATCTACAATCAAATATTGCTATTATTATCTATCAAGGTAATTAAAGTTTAACTAAATAATATTATATATTTAGAAGAGTTGAATAAGACAAGGAGTCAGAGAAGGTGGTGGATCAAACATCTGACTTTATAATATTATGCAATGCTTTCGTTTAAAAGGAAACTGATGATGAAACATATTCTAGACTTTGAGATATTTATTACTATGAGTAAGTTTAATCAAGGTAAAAAGAATTCTATCATAATAAGAAGTCTTATTTCAATCAATATTGAAGCTATAGTTTTTATTTTAAGAATCACATACAATCAATAAATAATATGATAAAGCCATAGGAGCTCAACAAGTTTGTTTTTTAATCATCAAACGATTCAGAGATGAGAGGATAAGCACTCTATAATTTAGGATTAGTTCATCATTTGGAATGGAGTTTATTTATTCATTGAATATAATTTAACTATATTATATTCTTATTTATTTTAATGAAATTAGAAGCAGATTAACAAATAGTTTAAATATCCCACTATGAAATGGCTATGATAGAAGTATTATAAATGCTAACCCAGTATATCTGCTTACTTTTTAAAGAAAATAGTAGAAACTAATAGATATGGTGGATATTAAGAGAATTCATAAGTATTCATTCAGAATAAAAGCAAGATCATAAGTCTCAGTGGTTATAATGTAGCATGGCTACTTCTTCAGTTTTTATGGCATGCTCTTTAGAAGTAATTATAAGAGAAATCATTGATAATAATAAAGACAATAATTACAATGTTTCATCATATTATTTGACTCTTGTAAATTATATTTATAAGTTGATGGCCTTATTGCATTAAATTTAGTTGAAATAAATTATAAAACATAAACTTAATAATTAATTGTAGATAATGTAAGTTAAATTCCTTTAAAAATTAGTTTTACTAATAAGTTAATTAAAATAAAAGAATGCCAATTACAATAAAATTGATCAGAATCTTTCAATTGAACTTTTATAACAAATCAGTTATGGTAATTAGCAAGTAATATAAAATATATTCCATTAAATAATGTATGATAATCGTTTAATGTTTATAAATTTTAATTTTATAATACAAATTACATGCCATAGAATGAGATAGATTAATGATGCAAACACCAACCAATCAGGGCTTTTATACTCATTTTAATTTAATTAAATAATTGGGTAGAAAAGGATTTAATTCAATATCATGGCACTTCTCAAGTATATCATGTGATATATTTCATTCATAATTTGGTCCAGTATTTGGTAATATGGGGTGATAATTTAAAGGAATTTATTATTAAATTTTTATTGCTATCCTCATCGGCCAGAGAAGTGTGAGGGCATATCTAGTGATAATGTATAAAAATGGAATAATATCAATAGCCAAGTAATTCATTTGCAAGTAATTAGGTGACGAAAATCATCGCCATTTCCTAAAGTACTTTAAATTGTATATCAAGGATTTATAGAACATCAATTACAATATGTTTGAGTTTAAGCAAGAGATTGCCAGTAAACGTTTGATAAATTTCTACTTAAGTACTCTACTAAATCTTAAATAAGAAGAGAATTCTGATATTGAGCATCAAGATTTCAACTCTTTAGATGATGGCTATGATAAAAAACCAAATTATAAAGATAGATACTATATAATATAATATTATATAATATAATTTAATGTGATGGTTTCCTTGATACTAGAATCTAAATACAAGGCTGGACTTGATATGTCAAAGATATGCGAGACAAATGCACCATATTATGTAGATGAACCCATAGACTCAATAAACTATTTTTAACAATCGTGATATTAAATGTGTTTGAAAGGAAAATATTATTTATTTGGCCACACTTGTTGCAGGATTCAGGTTAAGTATTTGATTAAATTGATGATAATTTATACAACAATCTCATAGATTTTCTTGACTTTTAAGCATTTAATGCGATAATAAAACTAATACAGCTAAGAGAAACTTCGAATAATTCAATACTACATTTGATATAGATTTTACAATATATTAAATTTAAAAAATATTCCAATATATATACGGGACTTATGTATTTTAATGGCTTGCAATTTATATTGTTGAATTAAACTATTAGGCTTGGGAATGCCAACAGATGTTGACACAGCAATGTAGTATTTCGTCAGAGCACTGAATAATTCAATAGTTAAAAATAAAATAAGATTATGTTTTTTGTTATATAGCCTATGACTTTTATCAAAAATACTCCAAGTTCTTTTCCAAAAATAGAAAAATTAGATAAAGTTGTAAATTAGCTAAAAATAACTTTGTAAAGTCATCAGTTTTAAGGATATAAAAAGGCACAATAAAAGATACATGCTTTTTAATTAAATAAACTAGGAATCATTTTAACATTAAAGAAGCTGACGATTATTTCAGAGAGGTGCTATAAATCAATATGCATTTATAAACATTATAAATCAATGAAATATCAAAATATAAATATCAAGTCAAATAATTTTGATTTTATCTTAAAATTTTATTAAACTAATAAATAAAAGCTATAAGTTAAATAAGATTTGGAGCTTGAAAATTCACTTACTATAGCCAGTTATAATAATTAGTTATGGAATAATTAAATTAAATAACTTAAAATGGGGTCTTCAAAAACTAAAAGCGGTTTCTTATAAGGGTTGATGCTTGGGTCATCTTCTTCTACTGTTGTAGTTTCTGTTTCCTCTATTCTCTCTTTGTTTGTTTTGTTTTCTTCTTCCATTGTTTCCTCTTCTTTTGTTGTTGTCCTTCCCTTGCGGTTTGCCTTGTTTAGGTTCATTAATAATCATTTGTGTGTTTTTATTCTTTTTGACCATCCTCATGGAAGAATTTGTAAATGAATAATATGATTGGATTTTATTTTTGAAACTACAATTACACTTCATTGATACCAAAGTTCCTATTTTATTCTTTGATTGTATTGAAGATGATATCACAGACATCCAGTTTAAACAATTTACTGATTAACTTGAATTTTGCCATCATATGGTTGGGATTCAGAGTATTAATAGCGCCATATTATCGACAAGTCTAGTTATTTCATTTCAAAATATGGCAATGCTGTTGAAGTAATGGCGAAATTAATCGTAAATCAAATATCTTCACTTTACTGCAACATACCAACAGTGCTTGAATACAATTATGGAGGATTATGAGCACCACAATAAGTCAATTCTCTACATGCTAATGTGGCAATGAAGTGGATGAGACTTTGGATAGAGTCTTAAATAAGAGCAATGAATATTGATGGAGTTATATTGGTTGCTTAAATGATGATTTGGTTCATTACCAAATTATGGCAAACATTCTAAATCATTCTTCATATGTCTCAGTTCATTTAGCTAGTTAAGATTAAAACGTTAGCATTCAATGAAATTACAATAGGATGGAGCTGAACGATAACAAAATCATTGTTTTAAAAATATATAGAAAAGTTACTCAGAAAAAACAAAGAATTGGTCAAAAATAAAATTAATAGAAATGTGATATATATATATATATTTACTATATTTAATCAATTCTTAAGGTATAGCGAATAAATCTTAATTTTTTAAAGTGAAAAATGTTCTTCATAAAGTTATTGCTAATTAAATCTATTATAGTATAGTTAAAATTATAATAGATTTATGTGCCATCTAATAAGAAAAATTGGATTTATCATCACTGGTGTGTTTTGATTAAATAATTAATTTATATAAAATAATATAAGGTATATATAATTAAAATATGATTAAGTTAAAATGAAAGTTTTTAATTTATGACGAGCGAACCCAAAATCTACTTTTTATACTAAAATCGGCAATTAAAATAATGTTTATTTTAATAACTATAGAATAACTAAATAATTAATATTAATGATGACTTTCTTAAACATTCGAATTTTATCTAATTGGAACGTAACTCACACAATCATTCGGTAAATTTATTGAATTATCAATGCTTTTAATTTTTTATAATAACTGACATTACGATGAACTCGATGAGAGCCAAGTTTACCCATAGCCATGATAAATATAAACAAAATTTAATGAACCAATAGAAAAAGAGCCTAAGCTTCACATTGACGGTTCAGCGTTGTTTTGAAGATATAAATTTAGAAACATAGTGGTAGAGGCCATGGATTAATACATATTACTACTCTAATGCAAAAACATTTTCTGGGTTTTCAATTTGCTTTTTCCATTTATTCCTCTTGGTTAGTCCATTAGTCTAAAATATATTCTAAAGTAAAATTCTAGGTACTATGATTCTCCAGCTAACCCCAATCTATTTTACTGCAACACAGATGAATAATATAATATGGATTTATGGAGATAAATGATTAATAGAAGACAAAAGATTTCAGAGATTTTTCAATACTGGAAAACATCTTTTTAATACTAAGTTTCACGTCAATCTTGACTATCACATCAAGAGTATAGTGCCACCATGATCCTGAACATGCAAATAAAAACTTATCCCACATCTTCTCTTTAACTTTTAAATAGATTTAAGAAGACTTTGACCAAGAATTACGTGGAATCACTGAAGCAGGGGGTCAGGAATTCATACCGAAGCACGGCCTGTGTAAAGAGATCAAAGAGTTAAATAGTGAGAGGGTAGAGAGCCTAAAGGATATAAGTGAGAGAATTTATTAAACCAGTGAAACTAAATTAGAAAAGAGAGTTTAAAATTAATTTAGAATATTAAGTTTAATAGTAAGCTTGATCAAATTATAATATTAGTAATAATGAGACTATTTATATTTTTATTCTTAGTTTATCAGATTTTAGATCAACATATCATTCTCTGAAATTTACACTTAAAAAAGGTTCGAAAAATACAAAATAAATTAGATATGATAGTAAATATATACACTTAAAACTTCCTATATAAAATAATATATTAAATAGAACTATCTTAATTATAAATTATATTTAAATTTTATTAAAAATAATGTGTTTTTAAATAAAAAGAATTTAAAAATTAGAGTGAATGAAAAATAAAATACATGCAAAAACTATTAATTGCAAAATAGCTAAAACCATAATTTAATAATAATATACTTTTCTTAAATTACGTTTTACAAAAGTATAAAAACTTATTATTATTTATTAGTTTTACCATTTCCAGCCATGTCATTTATCTTTCTTCCAATCTACTTCTTTGAATTTAGAAGTAAATTTGTATTTCACAGTTCTATCTCAATCATTCTACAGGCAAGGAGGACCGGCAAAGCATTTTTAGGTTGTGCAAGTTTTAAAATATCATAAACTTGAAATCTTATCTTTGACACTCTCAAGTATTTAAGTTCGAATTCCTGCTATTTTAGAGAGAGGCAAGGAATTCCTGAAGTAGTGATATTATTACATGCGAGATTTTCTTTAATGTTTCTCAACCAATTTTTGAATTTATTAGATCTCCATGTTTGAACTTTACCATTTTGATTTGTATTCCATTAGTATATGCTTCATCTAGCCTCATACACTGGTCTAAATTGCAGCTTGTTCATGATAAGAAAGGAGAATCTATTATTTGCCATATTTTATAGTCTTATTTCGTAAATTGTTTAGCAAACGAATTGACAGAAACCTTTTTGAAAGGTCAATTTACAGAGCTACCACGCAATTCTCCGAGCAAAAACGAAGGGAGATGGAATCTCCGACTCAGACATCTGTCTTTTGAGTCGAGATAAGCGAGAATCTTTATTTCAGAGCCCACCCATTGAGATTTGCTAAGACCATATTGCACATGTCTTGATCTCTGCGATTTAAATCAAATGAAGATTTTTTTATGTTGAAATATGCGTTATCTTTAAACCATGTGCTATCCTCCTCTAACACTACAAAGAAATTCTTTAAGATTTAGAGATAATACCTTAGTGAATCCTTCTAAGAACAACCAGAATTTGATAAATAGCATTGCATTTTCTTAGGATCTTCTACTGCTTTCTTTGGTACCAAAGGCAAATTCGAGATTCGAAGCATCCTCATCATTGGCATTCTTATCCCTATTGATACTTTAGATCTTTCCTGTGGCTCCTTCAGCTCAATTTGATCAACTTCTTATGAATAGTTGGTTTGAAGCTGGATTTTGCAGAGTCAGCACGTAAATAATAGACTTTATCTCTATAGAGACTTGTGTGCCTCACTTTTCCATTATGAAATAATAGCCAGAAGTGGCTGCATTATTCTACTTCACCAAAACTTAATGAATCTAAGACCAATAGATTCATATTAGATGATCTATTTCACCATATCAAAGACTGCTAGGCATCCTAAACATTCACAGGGACGGGGTGTCAGTATAACTGCATCTTCAGGTGTCATTGCTGGCATAAAGCAGTATTTACAATATCTATTATCGATGTTTCGTAACAATGATTAAATAGCAACATTTAGAATCCAGTCACGATCTCCCTAATCTGAACCATATTTCGAACCATATATGTACACGATGAGGAGTAGAATAGACGAGTAAGACATTATGAACCTCCAGCCTCCATGCAACATTCTAATTCGAGAAGTAATAGCCATCAGCGACTCCATTGATGTAAGTTATTAATTATAATTTTAAATGCATAAAATTAATTATAGGATTACATTAATCATGAAATAATGTTGCACTATTTTTAATCTTTAATTATGAGCTTATTATGATAATAAGTATTTATGATCAACTATTAGTGATAGTATAGACACCTTTGCTATAAAGGATTGTAAAGTATTTATATGATTTTAAATATAGTTATAACAACCTCCTTATTTCTAATGATTTTATACTTTATATATATTTAATAAATTTCAATTAAATACTATGACAATTTGTTTCACTAATTCATTCAAATGCTTGGAGCTATTACCTTGATCACTTTCATAATGTAATCTTAGTACCAGTATTTTATTTGCTGATGCTTTTCTTTGAGTTACAAATCATTCCTTTATCTTAGTAGCTCACATTAATGTCACTCCCACTTCGTTGCTCCATTTAAGTAACAATTAATTTAACTTAATGTGATATCCTCTATCTTTGCTATTTTTTATGCTATTTTCTTTATGAATATAGATTGAATACATATGCTAAGAAAAGAGATGTTTTTGAAATAATTCAGTAAGTATATAATAAACTATAGTCGCTGTTGCCATAAAATATTACATTCTTTAGTTTTCTAAATATCTTATTCAAATTTGCAACATTAGTTTTCTTTTAATTTTTAAAGCCCTTATTCTATCAAAATTATAATCACCAAATGATATCTAAATCATTGCCAAAACCTATTAACAATTTAATTATAATTTTACTTAATCTTTTATTCTTATAATTATATTAAGCTATTATTATAATATTATAATGTCTTCTTCATTGAAGTCTTCTTCTTTCTTTCTTCACTACAGGCACTACTATCATTGCTTTCCTCACTTTGTCGTCAATAGTTAGTTGATCGTTTAAATCTGAATTGCCTCTCCAAAAATAATTTATTGCTAATTCTTTTATATTTTGATTATAAATTATCACTTTTAGTTCGAGAGGGAATCGTGTAAATTCTATCTATTTCCTTAAAATAAGATTTTAAATTAAACATTACACCAATGCCAATAAATTGTAAGTAATAAAATAAATGATTTTCAATATTTATCTCTTGAGTGATCAGAAATAAAATATATATAGATTTATAAATAATAAACATTTTTGAACTTTATTCATAAAAACTAGAAGTAGCAACCTTTAAATATAAAATGACCAAATCTAAGAATTATATATTATATTAAATCTAATTAGATCTCATAATGTGTCATTCACATAGAAGATATTAATGCTTATGATAACATTGAATTTAACATCACTATTATCTTAAGTTATAGACTATACAATAATAAATATTAAAAGAAAAGTTACTTCAAATAATAAAATTTATACAATTATCAGTTTTTTAGAAATAATTTAATAATTCATGCATGTTGTCTTTTAATTTTGCAAGAAATAAAGCCAGTTTCTTACTCAAACCATTAGTATTCAATTAAGATTGCTCAATATATAAACCCCAATACGTATGTACACATAGAATTTGTAAGTTGATAAAAAGTTTTAAGTATATCGATAAATAAGGAAATTTAAAAGGACAGAATTTAACTTAATTTGAGGGAGCCGATATCGAGAATGCAAAAAGAAGGGCTGGCACTATCACGGCTCTTACAAAGTATGAATATGATTAGATTATATGATTAGATTGGTGTGATTTTTAATTTTAAGTTCAGAGCAGTTTGAAATCCAGTAGGTTGTCGGGGCCGTTCTCGAGATTTTTCAACATTGGTATAGTATTATACCGGTCTGACCTCTATAATCCAGTGCTTTGGCTTAAGCCAAAAAGCATTTTTGAGGGTCAAAACTGAAGACCCAAATTTTCGATTTCGGGTGCCATTAACTTCTAGATATTCTCGTCTTCACATTTCTACTGGCCATTATTCAGTTATGGACGGGGAAAGGTTTGAATTTCGAAAGTTGCCGCGGATTTCGACATTTTTCAAAAAGCCAATTTTGGGTTTTGCCCATCTTGAAAATTCCTAAAATATATCACAGCTCTTCAACCACCCACCTCCAGGCAACTCTAAGCTACTCGTTTAATGAGTTATAGTGAATAATCATTATTTGTCTTGGTTTGGCAGTGAGTCAGCCATAAATCCGGAGGATATAAGCAAAAGAGTGTTTTTTTCATATAGTTAAGGATCAATAATCCAGTCGAAATTTTAATAATCCAGTGGTTTAATAGTAAAATACAGTCGAATTAATCATTAAAATTAAGCATAAATCAGATGAATCCAGCCACTGGATTTTAGAAAACCTCTGAAATCAACCTTCAATAACTTTTGAATGCGAGTGCTGGTAAGCTTAAATCTTCGATATTATCTTCTATTTAGAAGGTATAAATAATTTGCAAGTGCCGCAGGAGGCACCCGATTAGTCAAACTCAGATTGGATTTTTGAAAATCATCAAGCCAATGGAAATTTTGAAGAAAATTTTAAAGCCAAGGGCATTAAGTGTGAGTATAAAAATGCGCAAGACAGCGATAAAATCAACCGCGCTAAAGAAATTCTGCAATAAAATAACTATAACTTGAAAATGCTGCTGTAGCAGGCGGATTTTGCAGCTTATAATAAAACTTTTGATTTTAAGTAGTATGTGAGAAAGTATATAAATAACAAAAAGCCAAAGAAGATCAAGCACAGCTATTAGAGTAAATCAGTGGTATCATAGCCTCTAGATGTTACTGCTGCTATCGAAGAGATTAAGGAGAGTGAATAAGCTACGAATCTCAACTTTGCAAGTGATTAAAATCAAAATAAAGAACCCTTACCTCAACTCTTTATTAACTATGGCTCGATCATTGGCCATGAGAATCTCATAAAGCACTTCGAAAGTTTCAAGAATTCTTAATATTATTAAAGATCTTGCATTTTGCAAGAAATAGTTACTCGAAACACCCAGTCACTTTTCTCCTTCCTAAGCAATTTTGAGAACGTTAGTGACCAGAAACTAAGCAAGAACTTGTTCTCATTGCTCGTGGATTTAATTTAGAGCAATAATAAGTTAGATGAAGACTCAAAGCCACATATCCTTTTAGCTGCTCTTGGTTATAATATGGGAGAAAGAGTATAAATCGAAGATAAATTAATACAAGAATCATCTTATTATTAATACGCTCACCTAATACGAGACAAGCTCTAGGTTTAACGAACTTTGTATTCTTTAATTCAGTTGCAGCATTCACTAAACAGCTTGCACCAGTGCAGAAATTGGATTCTACTCTCCCCTATATTATAAAATTAATGGGTTAAACTTGGTAATTATTCGCAGTCGACTCTCAAGTTTAAAAGCTAATACCTACTTCATTCTTTATCTTGAATGTGCCTTTCATGACTCTACTCAAGCAAGACTGTGGCTTGCACTTAATCAGAGACATACCGGTAGAATACACAGAGCACTTCGTAAGAATTTGTGCTCTCTTGCTCTCCTACAGTTGAAGCTCTCAAAGATTATATATCAATTACTAGGGCTACTTTCTTACAGAAGTAAGAGGTTATTGATTCAAACATTATGGTTTACTTTATGAAAGGCCTTGCATAAAGGCTGCAGAGCAGAGACGAGCAGTGGGTAGGCAAAGTAGAGTAGTTCAAGAAGCTTCAGCAGCAAATCATAGAAGCTTAAATTGAAAAGAATGTGAGTGTGAGCAACAGCATCATTGAAAATTGCCTTAATGGCGACTGCTCTGAAATTCAAAGAATTTTACACTTACCCAAAAATATGGAGGCTTTCTCTGATAAAACAATTGTAGACTTACTTCAACTCTTTGAGAACGCTAATATCTCGCACATGTTAGCTCGTGCTTTCAATTCATAGCCAAGGAATGAAAGGTTAAGTGTAAGTAATGACTTAGAAAAGCTGCAGCAAAATCTTGGCTTTAAGTTATATAGTTCTAAAATTTTGTGCATTAACTATATTTGCGAAAACTTGCACGCAAACCATTTAATACATTTTGGTATTGGCAATGGCAAGACTTGATCTGCGTTGCGTTAGCCATTCTTATAGCTCTTAAAACGAAGCTATCCGTAATCATAGTTGGCAAGAATGAGCACTTAGTGCAGAGAGATTATCAACAATTTCAAAAAGTTATTAGTGCAATGAAACTTGATTCAAACCATAATTTCTTTGCAAAAAGTACAGGCATTTATTTTTTCACTCAACCTCAACTCAAGAAACAAATGAAGGCTGCTAAATTCATGAGTGTGTGGCACGATAGCATCGTGCTTATTGATGAATACGACTGGATTCTCTTCGATGGCTCCGCTGACAACATAATAAACCAGCTAAATTTTTACAAGCAAGCAAGAAGTATTATAGGATTTTCAGGAAGCCATCTTTCTCAAGGTGAAGAAAATTGTCTTAGTTCAGCATTGCATAGCACACCTGTAGTATTCCCTACCTTGATAAACTGTAAGGAGACAAGAAAACTTAGTTACCAGACTTGCTGGTAAGTTCAAATCAAGGAGATTACTTACAAAGAATCAAGGAAATCATAAAGAATTAAGTAGCTGTTTCACCAGTTTTAATAGTGGCTTCAACAAATTACAGTGCTATTGAAATAGGTTTAAAGAAATCCAATTTTGATTTCATTAGTTTCAACCACTCCTAAGCGACTGCAATTGAATATGTGCTTGAAGGCAGGTATCTAATGAGAAATGCAAGCAAAAACTACGGGGTTTACTTGCTCAACGAGCCACAGGGGAGAGGAACAGATATCTAAACTAATGATGAAATCGATTAAAATGGTGGTTCATATTTAATTATCGCTGATGTTTTCTCACAAAGATCTGAAGAATAAATCATTGGTAAAATTGGGAGACTTAACACTAAAGGCAGGTGGCAGCGAGTATTATATAAGCAAGCTTCTAAAGATAGTGCAGAGCAGCTGCTTATAGTTGAAAAGAAAGAAATAGAGCCTATACTTGCTCGCAAGCACAATTAAGTATAATCAATTTTATAAAATCGATTAGAAGCAATGGAAAATTTTATTGAATAAAACCAGCAGCCTTAAGAATAAATTTCTGCAGAGCTTTCAAACGAATAGGAGCAAGATAATATTGTAAGAGAAATCGTTCAACATATTGGATCTCTCACTGAGAAAGCTTACAGTGAAGCAAGCAACCCAGCAGCAGTAGTGAAGCAAGATAATCTTGAAGAAGAAAAGGAGCCTTAATAAATTGAAGAATAAGGTGAATAAAGTAAGTTGGGTTTTTATTAACCTTCTCTCATAGAGCTTATTGAATAGAAGATGAGTTAAAACCCTGTGCTTCAAGATAAACCATTCGAGCAGGTACAGCAATTGGTGCACAGGAGTTTAAAGCGGTAGCACCATGAAATTACTAAGGCTCAAAGCAAAGAGAGATCCAATAAAAGCAGTTCTGCAAGTTCAAAGAGAAGATTATTGAAAGGTTAACAGAAGCTTGAATTAATCAAAGAATAAAATAAGACCTGAGAGTTGGTTACTCGTCGCAGTGCTAGAGATAAAACATTCACTTGCACTTATACAGAGCTGCCAGAGAGTGAAGAGACAATGAAAAGATGGCTGAAGGCAGCCTCGAGTGAGAGAAGGCACTTTAAAAGCGACATAAACCATAGAAATTCAGAGAGAAAACCAAGATTAAGAATATGAGATTTATCTTAATTTTTTTAAGAAATTCACCATATTCAAGTCTTTGCTATTAATAGCATATAGAGAATCGTGGTGGAATAGAAGCAGCAGCACTCAGTGTCTCATGTTTGGAGACTGATTTTGCATATTCTACAGGTTAACATCTTGCATAAACTACTCTTTCATCTTGCGTAAGTCAAGCAACTCACTTTCCATATTATCATGTTATTGCTTCAACTTTTTAGTTTAATGCAAGAATTCTCGCTTATCTTATTTCAAAGCATCTTCATAATCCTTTACCTCCTCTAACTATTCACGGGTTCTCTTTCTTTTAGATGAATCCTTAACGAGATTCACAGCCTTACCTCGCTCAGCTACACAATAAATTAAGAGAGAGAGTAAACTTACTGCTAAAATTAAGGCATCTGCTGAGAGCGTCCACGAACTCGGTTCTCATTTCTATAACGAGATCTTTATTTTACTCTAGCTTTACTTTTCGTTAGAGCATTGCATCATGAATCATCTGGGAGAGACAGTCGGTGTCTAGGGTGAAGACCAAGTCACATATCCATTATCTGTCTAGGTGGACCCAATCTCGTTCTTCATGCAAGTATTGTAGCAGTCTTGAAGACCCTCATGCATAATCGAGAAAGTCTTGAACTGTAAGTTCCATCGATTTGAGGCACTGCTGACACTTTAACTGCGTCTCTTCTTACGTACTATATTAACAGTTACAGGGTTAAGCTAGGAGTTACGTCTTTCTCGGCTCTTATGATTTACTTAAGGAAATTAATATTGGTAGATTCCGCTTTTGGTAAGAAAGCGTGGCAGTCTTGGGCAAGAAAGTTGTAACGCTCTTACTTACTTTTGCACTTCTGGGCGAGTTCTGAAACATCGATACCAGTAAGTTACTATTGGTTCATTAAACTTTAAAATTAAGGTGCCTTAAACCATTTTATATATGCCAATTTCGATTCAGGAAGACACTACCGTTAAAAAATCAGAGAGTGCTTTTCATTATAATGAAATCGTACCAGCACGATCCAATTTCTGCTAGCGGAATTCCTACCAGCACCAACACAATTCATTATAATTAAATTTAAGAATCCATTGATGGAATCATATTCTAAAAACGACAGTCTAGACTGTCAGAATTCTTTAGGTTAGAAGATAAAGATTATGATGGCAATAGTTCAAGTGAAGAGCAGAGCTCTTCTAGTGGTTTTGAAGATTCTAAAGATTATGCAGAATACTTAACAACTAACTTGCTTTACTAGAGGAACATAACTCTTGCAGATGTGAGTATAGAGGAAGTGAGTGAAAAGGATATTGATTTAATTATTCAATGAAATTCGAGATGAAATTTCAGAGTTTGAAATCGATGGATTTATCATAGATCCCAAAGAAAAGTATAGAGAAAGTATTAAAAAAGGAACCAAAGAATCATTACTTAATGATAGTTAAATTTAGACTCTTTGTTAGCTTGTGCTAAGGCTTTACACTGAGTATAAGAAATCGGATTTAGAACCCTAGAGTATGATGGATAGTGCTTAAGATTTTGATTTTAAAGCTCTAGAAGCTAGAGTTATTGAAAATCATAAAGTCAAAGATTAAATTCCAATTTTTGGTTAGCACACACAATTGGATGCAATAGTTCCTCGTAGACTACAAAAGTAATTAAGGAAAGAGAAATAATTGTAAGAGAAAGAACTTAAACTTGCAGAGGAATCACTTAGATTAAGAGTTTCAGAAAAGTTAACTTACTTCCAAATTATGGAAAGACTTGGTATATCATACTATAAATTAAGAAGGTACTTAAGAAGCCCAGTAAAGAAAGCTTAATTCTGGAATCTAAAATAAATCAATAGAGGCAAGTATAAGAAGTTGCATAGCAGAGCACGCACTCATATCGTTAATATGTTAATGTATAACACTTAACCAGTGCAGCTTTCTGATATACAGCAAAGCTTACAGAAGAATATATAGTTAAGGTGTAGCAAGCAAATGATAAGAAGATTCTTGAAAAATGAATTAATGATGACTTATAAATAAATTAAGTAGATTCGCAAATAGCAATAGTAGTAAGTTATAAAGATAGTATGCAGCTCAATAATTCGTGGAACACTTAAGTAAGGGTAGAAGAATAATCAATATTGATGAATCAACTCTTAACTAAACAGATTAAAGACACAGAGGTTGGACTGCTCCTTATGTAAAAAATCGAGTTACAAATTCATAGAGACTTAAGTAAATGAATTTAATTATTGGAGTTTCAAGTACAGGAGAGCTGTACTAAACAGTTAATCATGGAAGAACAAACTAGCACTTATTTATGTACTTCTTGTGTAAACTAGTTAATGTATTGGATTCAGTTGACACGAGCTGGAGAGAGAATACTATAATTCTACTTGATAATGCCCCTTATCACAGATCACAAAGTATTATGAATAAATACCTTGATTTGGCTTTGCCAATAATGTTTTTAGGGCCTAATCACTATAGGATTGCACCTGTTGAATTAATGTACTCGTGAATTAAAAATAGAGACCTTAATCCCCTCAATACAAGAGCTTAATCAAAGTAAAACTTATTATCAAATTGACTTTTAATATAGAGGTTATTTGGCAGCTTTTATGAAAGAACTGGGAATGAATATAAGCAGAATCAATTAAAATTTGGTAAGACGCTGCTTTTATCATGTTCTTACAGCAGCTTTGGAATCTATATCTCTTAAAGACTTGTGAATCCATATTAGTTATACTAAGTAAGAGATCAAATTAATAAAAAGCCAAGCTAAATTTATTGCTTGAATTATTGATTTTAATTGAGATAAATTGATAAGTTTAAATTTAGAGATAAAATTATGTTAAGACAATTAATTTATTTAAAAAGTATTTTAAATAGAAACTTAATTTATTAACTTAATTAAAATATGTCAGAGGAAATTTATAAGAGTAAATTAAATAGCTTTTGAGTATTTCTCATTTCTAGTATATATATAGATAACTTATTATCACTTTCACCATTTTATATAGATAAATTAAAGCAAGTATATTTACAATAAAAAATTTTGAAAATGAAACTAAAATTAGAATATAATTAAACAAATTATAAATTACAGTATAAATAAATTAAATTATTAAGTTAAAAAGATTAAAATAAAGATTAAATTATTAATAAATTAAACTGATTTATTCATTAATTATTTGAAGAGAGCTAAGATAAGAAAAGCTATTATGAAACATAAAAAGATTGAAAAAAAATAATATAAACTAAAAATTTCAAACATTTTCATTTTTAAATTAATTTAAATATTATTAAGTTATAAAGTTCTACTCAGATTTATTTTAATTATCAAACTTCGAACTTTCAACAATTTTAAATATTCAATTTTCAAATTCAAACTATATTGAAAATAAAAAAAATTAAAGTTATAATA
>ARYC01007272.1:0-28916 GCA_000711775.1 Oxytricha trifallax
TAGCCTTTCATATTCCTTCCTTGAGTCTTTAGTTTTATGAACCGACAAGTTATCAACGAATAGAATAATTTCTTAGTCAGCGTACTTATCTCTCAGTTATTGCAAGAATTTGATATATTATTCAGTCTTTATAGAACGAGGGTGAATAACATAAGTCTCGAGGCCACTATCTTCACTTATTCCTCCAAGTATTGCATGAGTTTAAACCTTAACCTTTTAATCATATACTTCAATGTTGCTGTACCTCTTATACCAAGACCTTGATATGAAGGTATTAAAGGTGAATACTGCCTCATCAGCGTGTATCAACTTTATATTATGCTCTTAAGCCCTTTGCATTTAATCGAATATATAATTTAAATTATCCTTATAAAATGGAACCATTAAAGTCAATCACTCTCTTAATGCGATTGACTGTCTTGTAAGATATTCCATTCTTTTTATATATGTTCGCAATAGATTAAGCAGAGATGTGGAGCTCAGGAAATTGGCGATGAAACATCACAGCCCTTTAGGCTAGAGAGAAATGAGCCCAGTAATTAAGAGTCTTATCATTAATAAGATATTCAATATGATGCTGCTAAAATTTTAAGGGTCTCTTTGGCTTAGAATTAAGATGCTATCTCTTTAAATTCAATGCTAATAGAAAGTGAGACCTCACTGTTGCTGGAGATTTATGGAGTAGCCTTGCTATAGACGTATAATTCAGAACAGGCTTGAGTTATTCACTATATTCATCACATCCATATCGCAACTTAAACAATAAATCTATATACTCACTGTCATAAACTGACCCCAAACCTCGCATATACTCTATTAAAATACTGATATTTAAACATTGAACCCCTACATAAACCCTATTAAAACCCTAATAAAGTATGCACTAATAGTCTACTTTTATCAATCAAAAACTCAATCAAACTACTGAAAGGGTTTTGGGGTTTTGATTAATATTAGAACTTATACTTCCAATATACTAAAATAATAATGAAATAATAATTTGGTCAAATTCAGGTCTCTGGACCCTCGATTTAAAATATATGATATAAAGTCAAGCAATATTAAGTTAAATAAATCTTGTATTCTTCAAGTAGTTCATAAACATCTGCTGCCTTCATAGTAGAATTCTGCCCCTTCTAAAATTTTGATGTCATTCAATTCCTGAGTGTAGTTGTGAAATCAATGTATGCTTTTGAGGCTTTTTTAAGGGTAGTTTCATCAATTTATGAGTTTAGTGTTCTTATTCCTAATCTGATTTTAAGCTTATCTATTAGGACTTAGAGAGCCTACTCTTTCATCTGGGTGGATTAATTTTCTGTTTTAGGCGTTCTAAATATTCTTGAGACAATTTCTAATGTCTATATTAGTGTTGATTGTACGACATGAGTACCGTGATCCCCAAGATTGTAGATTGTTTATTAACCAATTCTATGTTAAGCTTATGAAAATTTGATTTTCTCTCCCACTCACAAATATGTGCTGCTAATAAGCATGCTTCTTAAGAAGTAAATCATTGTTTCTAAGTATATTTGGAGCTATGTTATATTTGTAGCTGATTTTTTGATTTGTATATTTAGAGTTTCCTACAATTATTTCAACTAGGATGATGTCTGTTTCATTGATAAAAATCCATAATTTAGCCTATGTTTCTGACAGATTACCTAAAAATTCTAAAACTTATTCTAGAAAGCTTAATCTAATATTGGTGAGATGATGGTCTGTTTACATGGCTTTATCTTGGATAATATGCAGTAGTTTTTCATTGTATCCTGGTGATAATCCATGTGTAGTGATTTTTTCCATTTGGAGTTTCTACAAACCTATAATCATAGGGTAATTTAATATTTTTGATGACTATATTAGACAGAATTTTTTAAGGTGTGGCAAAAGATATTGAATGATGGTTTATATATTAGTTATTCTCATTAGTGAATTGTAATATATTTCTAGATTAATTCTAGAACATAATGTGATGAAGCATTATTGTCTGGTGTGCTTCTGTTTTATTAAAATCAAGAGCCTATGCTATGTTATTGATCGGAATCTAAAATTTTCTTCGAAGTTTCTGGTCAGAATCTGATCTCTCTTAATTCCGATTACCTACCCTACCTATCTGTAACGTCTTAGACATTATTTCTTATATTGTAAGTCTCAATATTTAGTATGTCAATTTTGAGCCGAGAAAGGTTTTGGATGATTTTCCAGATATTGAAACTAACCGTCTTTTAATTCTGTAGCTTTTGTATCTTTGGAAGAAGAAGCTAATTATTTGGATCTAGTTTCTGTGAGTTAGAGTTGCTGGTTTATAGTAATCTTTGTTGTGTACCAGGCATGCGCAGTAGACTTTATAGAAGAGTTTAATTTTAATCTTATTAATTATTAAGAGTAATAGATCTTTTGTTTTCTCTCTTAAGATATCTAAAAATTGACTTAACTTTGCTTCTTACAGTTACTTGTGGTCGTAGACCTCTAGTAAGATGTGTGGTCTAAGTGTGTCTAGCTTATGCATAATTGTGTTAATTAACCTTAGATCCACGTTAAGTCAGAGTATTTTATTTTTTTATATTTCCAATTTGATAAATGTAGACTAGAGTGGATATAACACTAATTGTGGTAATGATGATAAATATATTTAACTTATAAATCAAATATAATGATCACAAAATGAATTAAAATTAATAGATTAGTTAAAGCTTAATAGATTTTTCATTAATTATATTTAGTAGAATAATTAGAAAACTAAACATCAATAAATAATTTATAAGAAAAAGAAATCTTTACAATATAACGATCTTATACATGAAGTTAAGCTAGTTGCTCATTAAAGTGTAACAGAATAACTATAGAGTAAACCCTAACCATCTAGTGCCCCTTTAATTATATTGATCTCAAACACAAAACAAATGCCCCTATTGAAGATAAGTAAAATTATTTAAGAAAGTAAAAGCAAATATAATATTTTCATTAAATTAAACAAAATGATATTAAAATATAACCCATATCTTCGTAAGATGAGGTAATTAAGGAAATTTATTTCACCCTAAATACGAGGAATTCTGTTAAAGTTAAAAGCGCTTGAAGTAAGTAAGATGATAAGCTCTTTAAGTTCTAAGTACAAACTTAAACTTTTAATAATGTGAAAGTCGTACCAAAGATTAGCTGTAATTACTGTGACAATTAATCATATAGCAGCAAGGAATTTTAAGTATCTTCTATCACTACAAGTCAAGTTTTTAATGAAGTTATAAAGCTCAAGAAATATTTTATTTACTTCTATGAATATATATATATATTTATATTTATGGACCTACCTATAGCTATTCCGCGGTTACTAGAAGTTAAAATAACAGCAATTGTCTTGCTTAAATACTCAAACTCTATAATTATGTCAACGTCATTGACAAAAATAATGATTATTTACTATAAAAATAAATACTTTCTCGAATAAAATTGATTAAAATACTTATTTAATGAACAGAACTAAACAATAAGCGAGTGTTTTTAGGAAATTAAGATAAGCGATAACCCAAAAATAAAATATGATAAAGAGAGATCTACATTTCACATCCTTAACAATATATCAATTATTAAAAAGAATAATATTTTGAGTAATATAGGAATATCATGTAATTCCTCCAGAGTACCCATTAATATATCAATTAATTAAAATACTAAAAATTAT
Source organism: Oxytricha trifallax (assembly GCA_000711775.1). Classification (NCBI taxonomy): domain Eukaryota; phylum Ciliophora; class Spirotrichea; order Sporadotrichida; family Oxytrichidae; genus Oxytricha; species Oxytricha trifallax. The sequence goes on from ARYC01007272.1 coordinate 3,683, forward strand.
TCTTACAATTAAATTATTAAATAATTTAATAAATTTATATTAAATCTAAGTCAGTAAACATAATGTAGATGTTATTTAGCTTTTATGACTTGTCTGATTAGTTGCTGTTGGTTTAAAATACTTGAAATTTCTCCATAATCCATATCTAATGGATTTGCTTTATAATGATAAGCATAATTATCAACGTTTCACCCATAGACTACTAATTCTTCCCATTAATTATTTAGAGCATGTGCTATTTCAACTAATTACTGATAGCCAGTAAAATTAATAATGAATGTATACCTTACTGAGCGTTATAAAATTTAAATAAACAAATTTTGGAAAATATCTTATGGCAGAACAACTCAAATTAGTGCATGAACAACTTAAAATAAGAATTAAAAAAGACAGTTTGACTGCTATTATTTCGAGTTAAAGAGGATAATGGATATTAATTTAGTTATATAACGAAATCATGGAGAAGGCTACTATAATAAAATAATAAGAGGGAAAACTATAAAATCTTCTTGGATATTTAAGATCTGTTCTATCAAGCTGATTGAGTGGTTGAACTAGGTTAAAAAATCTCATTGTGAAATAAAAGAATTAAATTAAATTAATAGAGTTAAATTGTTAAAATTGATGATTATTTTTCACATTATAAATAGTAAATCAAAATAGTTATTGAGACATATTCAATTATTATAATGTTTTTAATATTTTTAATATAATTACATTTTGTATTTTATAGTTTGAGGCAATTTATTCAAATATTTAAAACTTAATATTAAGAGTGTATCTAATATAAATCTTAATTAAAATTTAAAGAAAGTGATATGTAATAAGCACACTTATAAATGAAGATGTGTAGGATTTGGATTAATTCCAAAAATAATTAGAATAGAGGAGAGTGAAACATAACTTTAAAAAAGCATTTTACAATAAATTTAATATTCGAATCATATAATTATAAAAAACACAAATTAAATTATTTTAAGTTTGCAAATAACATCATAATATAATAAGAATGAGTTCCAATAACATCACTCTCATCAAATATTTAAAAGAATTAAGAAACTTACTCAAACATGTCAATAGAAAATAGTCTATCACAGATGGAAGACCGATTATACTGATAGAATTCATCAAACATTATCTTTCTATCATTAGAGTATAAAACATGCTCCACGAGGAAAACAGCATTAAGTTCTCTGGAAAAGTATCTTAAAATTGTATAAATCACTACTTAAACTATGATATGATAAAGAAATGTGCATAGAGCCCATTTAAATGGCATTTGTGGGCTAAAAAGATATAGAAACTTAGTTTTCTCAGCCTGAAGAGTCTGCATTTTCTCAGAATCTCCTTACATATTTTAGAAATAATTCTAGCGGTATACTGATAACTAGCTTTAAGTAGGATTTCAAACTTGCTTCATTTGTAATATTTAACTTCTCCACTTGCCAGTGTTTCTCAAGTAGATCATCATATACTGTATATTATCATTATGAAATAGAAAGCTACTTTTTACTTTTTACTAAGAAGAAATAAGTAATTCCTATTCATAAATAAACAATAAAAATGTCTTGAATTAAGTGAACGATGTACCTGTGGAATAATCCAGGTTTGAGTTAATTTATTTGTAGACTTATATTTAAGAAGCAGAAAATTATAATGTAGAGATTGAGCTTCATAGCCATTTAAATTATCAAAATGGTTGAAGCATCATGATAAATGCAATGAAAATATATATAAATCTAAAAATTGATTTATTAGTGAAAATCCTGTTAATTATTTTTGAGAAATATTAAGAATAAATAAATTACAATTATAATCATACGGTAGGAAATAACTTAAGGTAAAATAAACTTTGAGATTTTAATAACACGAACTTAAATGTGAGAATTGTAATTCATTAATAAACCTGTTTTTCTAATTCATTGTTCATGACTGCTGATTCTTCCTTATTGAGGTAGTCTACTCTTTTCTCATATTCTCTTCTACCGAGCTTCTTCTCCTTCTATGTTTCTAACTAAGTTTCTTGGCCAATCTCCCCAATGGTAATCTGCTCCGCATTCTATTGGGCTCTTGATTAGTTTTGGTTTAGTTTCTCTTCCCCCTTCTATAGCGTCCTATTTTTTATCTTATAGTCTCCTGGTGAAGTGATAATCTTCTACATATGCTCCATTATCTTCCACCCCGCTAAACTACCTATCATATTCTTCAGGGAGTTACTCAATCTCCATTCTAACACCATTATGCAGACCATATCATCCCACGTATCCATATATGTAAGTTTGTAGTTTTATTCCGTTCTTCTATCCTCTTTCCCAGACAACCAAATAGCAATACTTTTTTTCTCAGTGACTACAATATCTTCCTTCTTGATAATAATAATAATAATAATTAACTCACATCTAGGACTCTTGGCTCTACGAGTAAATAATAAATGTTAAGGATCAAGTCCTTTTTAATGTGACTAGTCTTAATTTAATAATTCAAACTAAAACTTTAAACTATAGAATGTTGGTATGTTTCCTTCTTGATGGCGATACCCGATTTCCCAATCTCCATTCTCATGTAGCCGATTTCTAGGTTGAATGCAAAATAGTACCTCTAAAAATATACAGCAAGTCAGTAGCAAAGATCTGGAATGTCGGCTCTCCTTATAGCTCTAGTATAATGTGGTAAGCTTTTAAGATGATCAGGACCCACAGTCTTCAGCAACTGTGATTTGGTTGATTTCGATCATGCTAAAGATTTAGTCCACTTCGAACTCCTTGCTCACTGTGCTAACCAATAAGTCGCTGAACTGGTGTAAGATTTTCTGAATTACTGCCAAGCTTCCAACATTTATTCTGTTGTCAAATACTTTATCTATCCTCGGCTTCTTTGTGATCCTTAGCAGCACCCAGTTTAATATTGACCATAAATCTTTTAAATTTAAGATTAAGATAATGTTTAATTTAACCTGAAATTATTTACATAATCATAATTATAAAATTGATGCAGAGAGGTTTCCACTTCTCTAATTATTAAAATAAGTATTTTATTCTCATTTTTATGCAAATTTTCAAAATTAAAGAGTACTATTTTTAATTTTAGTTTGTTTTTCTTTGTCATTCAAACTATTTTATGGATGAGATTTGTGATTTAGTTGTGAAATTTAGATTTTATATTCATCTATTCTCAGATTTTATATTTTTTTGAAGGCTTTATTATCAGTATTTAGTTCAAGTAAAATATAACTGTTTATAGAATATTTTAAGAATGAAAAAAACTTGTCTGCTTAAATAGAATTATTTTGTAAATTTTAAAATATAAAATAACAATAAATTTAAATCACTGACAGTTGGTAATGGATAATCTATATTTCTAAAAATATATCATGTCGTTTTTACTTAAATTAAAACTGTTCTTTAATTATACAATTCAAGTCAGGTTATTTTGTATTGCATTTAAATAAAATCCTATTCTTTTCATATTTTATCAATGAAAATCAAAATATCGAACAATTTTTTTTTTCAAAAATCTGGGCTAATTACTAGAGTGAATGCATTGATTAATAGTTTTTACAGAATATGAAAATTAGGATATGCAATTATAATATTGTAGGAATACATTCGATTTGAGAAAATGAATTAAAATTAAAATTAATTAATTATTAATTACCTTCAGTTATGTTTTTGGAAAATGTCTCCAAACCATAGACAATATTATACTCTCTGGATAGCGCATTAAAAATGAGACGGTGGTTTTTATTGCTATAATAAATTTATCTCATCGCCCAAGCGAGAAAAGCCCATTATACAATTTTTGGAAGTTAGCCCAAAACGAAAATATCTCGCTTCCTGGGATGATTCAAGAATTTTGCCAGTGATAAAGTCCAGCTAAAATTGCGGGATCTACCGTAGAATCCATATATTATTAAATTTTAAGTCACTTTGGATTTGATAACAGCAATGATTTTAATATTGAGTAAAATTTGTTTTAATTACCAAGAATTAAAGAATAATCAAGTTTTTCTCTATAGTATTTATTAATATATTACTAATTAAATAATTAAAATCGCACTCCAACCCAAACGATCATAAATTTGAGTTAGAGTGCGGAATAAATTAGAAAATAAATATAAATATATAATCACTTTTAAAAATAACATTTCGTTTATTACAAACGACATTAGGTTTTAATTAATAAATAAATATATTACATATTACAATAATTAAATTAGAATATATAGGTAATTTTCAAAACTAATCAATTAAAAAATTAAATATATTATTTTCTTATGATTTAAAATTTATTAATTAAAACCTAATGTCGTTTGTAATAAACGAAATGTTATTTTTAAAAGTGATTATATATTTATATTTATTTTCTAATTTATTCCGCACTCTAACTCAAATTTATGATCGTTTGGGTTGGAGTGCGATTTTAATTATTTAATTAGTTATATATTAATAAATACTATAGAGAAAAACTTGATTATTCTTTAATTCTTGGTAATTAAAACAAATTTTACTCATTTAATTAATTTAATCTAAATTAATTTTCCCAAATCGAATGTATTCCAACAATATTAGCCTAATTATATAATTATAATTATTGACAATAAAAATTATTTTTTTTATTAATTTTTATAAATTTCCTATCTTTTATTTCTAACCAACTAATTTGGTTTTATTCTTCAAAAACTAAAATGTAATTTGATGAATTATGTTAACTAATTAAGTATTATATCAAGAATATCTAAGCACAGTACATTTCCAAAAGATTACTCATCAGCCCTAAATAGTTATGGGAAAGTAATTCTTCACTGAAGACAAAGGGCTCAAATCAGAGTACAAAAGAAGGGAGAAAGTAGAAAATTTAATGTAACACTTAAATGAGAAGATGTTGTAAAGATAAAATTAAAATTTATGTCAAAAATAATGGCATATTATTGGAATTGTTTGATGAAGACTATGCAGGCGAACAAATATCGTAGTCAGATACGAGTCACAGCTTTGTAAGCCTTAAAATTAATATTTTCCTTAGAATTTTGAGGAAAATATTAGGCATGCAATTTCGAGAATACTCTTTGAGTATATAAACTGTAAAATATGGTTTCTTTTTATTTTTCTAAAATTTACTAAATAATTAAATCCTAACAGATATAGGAATCATCTTTTAACTAACAAAAACAACCTGATTAAACAATCCTTTAGAAATATTACAATTACCTGAAAGTAAATTAATTAGCTTTAATAATATAAAAGGCTAATGTCGAAATTACAAGAATAATAATACTTGACGACATATACTGAAAAACATCATGACATATGCTATATCTCAGGCACTTAACAGTTTAATGAATGAGCAAAAAATACAACAACACAAAACACATTAGGCTGCAGAACTTACGGTAAAAAGGTGTAGAAAAGATTATACAGAGAAATTTCTGTGCAACAAAGATCGTCAACAAGATGAACTTGCTAAAAATAAAACAAACTGATATTTATCTAAAGGCAACACAAAGAATAAGTTTACAAAAATTTTAGCAACAAAGCATAATACAAAATAATAAATAGATAAAGTAGTAGGTTGTAAGAAAGCTATGAAGAGAAAATAATTAATAAATATAAAAGAAAAGTTAATACAATTACGATATTTTTAGAATAAAGTGAATTGTTTTAAATAATTAAATAAAGAGATTAATAATTGAAAAAATGTCTGATCAGAGTGCTCTGTGTCATTCAACATTAATGTAAGTTACAAAAAACATATCTAACATTTTATTTTTACAGGGGTTGCACCTGGCCAGACTGAGGACGTCAACGAAGAGGGTGTTCAAGAAGTCACAGTGAGAAGGGCAGACAATTTAAGATTTTCGATGATGACGATGAAGATGAGGAGGAAGAGGAAGATGAAACGTTTTTTTGTTAGATTTACTATTGCTATTACTACTATTACTATTGTTATTATTCTAAATTCATTTTCTAATTCACTTTATTTTATTTAAAAAGCATCATGAATAAAAAAAACTATGATGAATATTGAGGAAAAGAGCAGTTAAAAATAAAAACAGAATAATCATTAGTGAGTGTAGATTAACCCAAGAAAATATATAAATGATATAACCAAATACTAAATTACTATTTTTAAAAAAATCACAATTTAAACGACAAATCTGAAAACGATATAAAATAAAAGCAATAAATATGATTCCTAGAAAATTCATAAATCAGTGTTGGTAAACTATTTATAAATAATGAGAATACACTTCCTTGATAGGGAGTGTAATCAATCATAGCATTTTGAAAGCAATTACATTGTAATTTAAGAAATTAATTTTCAGGAAAACTCCAATATCTTTAAAGAATATAATTAAAATACGGTAAAATGGAGGGAAGTAAAAATATATTATGGACTCAGTAGAGATAATTATTAAATTTTACTTGCCATAAAAGTAACTAATTAAAAATAGAATAAAGGTCTTAGAAGAATTTTAAACCATATTTACCTCAACAATCCCATTTATTTAAGAAATTTAATAAAGAAAAAAGAAGGCAAGAAGATCTTAGATCGAATAGATGATAAAGTCTCTAATTTTGGTGGATTGGCATTATTACAACGCTCTAGACTTTGAAGAAAGGAATAAAAGAAATGATTATATATATAAGATTATGGTGATATTGATGATTATGGAAGAATAAGAATAAACTCGAAGATTAACAATGCATTTATTGAATAAGCATTTTGCAGAGTAACAATCCAATGAATACCTTGATGTAGTTTAAGATTAAAACTATTATTTTTTAATTAAGAGTCCTCAATTTAACAAAAATAATCAAATACTTAGGAGGATCAGATTAAGGGAAGGACGAGTAACATCGATACCACACCTAAAATCAACCAGAATAACTCAAATATGAAGATATGAAGCAGTTAAAAAACAAAATGAAGACAACTAAAAAGTATGTGATGAAGACACATAAAAATAAGAGCCTTAAAGTTGTGTTGTTGAATTAGAATATTATATTAAACTATACCGACTTACATCTTGAGTGCTTTGCTAAGAATGCAGAGTCTCTGCTCAGCTATACTATAAATTTCCCATTACTTATAATTAAACCTTACTGAAATTACAAAGATTAAATCTTTGAATCACTGAGATTGATTTAATTTCCCCCAATATTTGAGTAATTATTTAGACTTGAATGTTTGTATATTATACTGTATTAACTCTGTCATCTATAAATATCACTTAAAAATATAATGTTTTTATAAGATTTGTTTAAGTTATAGCCATTAGAATATAAATATGTATCTATTAAATCTCTTAACTTACTATTAAACTCAATAAAATTAAGTTAAAAGAATTCACTAAATTATATAAAAAAAGAAAAAGAATTGGTTAGATGGGCAGTTCCTTCAAAATTTCAATTTCTATGCATAACATTTTGCTCTATATTCTTATTTTAAAAGAATAATATGATTGTAGGAATAAATTAATATAATGAGATTTGATTGAAATGATAATGCGAATAAATATACAACTTTAATAATAATAATTTGATAGATAAATTTTAAATCAATGAAAGTATAAATAATAATAATAAATCACATATTATGTATCATCGAAGAAATGCAATTTTGTTAGTTCATTCACTTTAAATACATGTCTGTGACTTTCTTTTTAAATTTAATTTCAAATTTTCTATCATAAGCAAGAATCTCCTCATCGTTGTTTCCTGCTTTAATATTCGATGACATATGCTGGTTGCTACTTTTCCCTGGATTTTTATTCATATTTTGTAAATCTTTTTTTAAGTGCAGACAAAATTGTTCTATTTCCAGAAGGTCTCATCCTCGTTAAAGAGACATTCTACCAATATTTATAAAAATTTGCATAAATTTTACTTTAACATGCTTCCCTTACTAGTTATTTAATTCCTGTATCAATCTTAGGTATTTCTATGAAATAAAATCTTCTAAAAAATTACAACAAGAGTTTATTTCTTCATCTCCGTTTTTGTCTACTTTCTATTAATTGGACAAATTTTCTTTCACATTATAATATAATATCCGCCTCTATAATTATTAAGCCTAAATTAGCGATCTTACTATAAATAATATCCATAAGCGTATTGAACACAAGCAAATATCTTTGCATATGCAGCCAATTCTTAAAGAAAAATATAGAATATTGGTAAACTTCAGATTTTTAAAGCTATTTCAGTTCGTTTTTAGCATTGAATTTATAAATGGAGATACGAAATAAATCCAGTAGAGTAATTCTTAAGTTATGACAAAAAAGTTATAATTTAAAATCTTAAAGATTTAAAGTATGTTCTGTCATTTGTATATCTTATATTCTACCGTTTTATTATATACCCCTAAATTATTTATAGTTAACTTGTTTATTTGTGATATTATGGTAACAAATATAACTTGTTCAGCGTATTTTGAATATCTATATATTAAAACTGCATTTAAAAAAAAAATTGGTTTAATAAATTTGCATTATGACAAAGAAATTAATTTTATATAAATAAGATTTACAAAGAAATTAAAGAAAGGATAAAATAGATATTATTTCTGTAAGCATAATAAGCGTGATAAGTGGTTGAGAAGACGTGTATATGAAATAGAAATATAGTATTCATACATTCATTGCTTTAATGCATAAATATAATAGGTTTAAAAAGAAAAGGAAAAAATATTGAATATTTAATAGTTATACAGAATGTTTCAACAAAATGTAATCAAAATAATACTAGAGTTGCGATTGTTTGGTATCAAGAAACAAAAAAGATATATGTCATAAATGAGTTACAATAAATTTTATAAAGTGTGTTAAAAGAAGATACAATGATTAGAGAAATAAATATAAATAAAAATAAAATAAGAATGGTAAATGCATTGAATGTAGTAAGCCAGAAATTCATTACACATCAAAATTTATGAACATAATTATGAACTATTTGGCTTAGATACTTATAATCTTATGAAACAATTAAGCGATATCAACCATTCGACTATAATTAACATTTGATAAATCACTTTTTCAAAATCTTCACAACATCCAGAGACCACTCATTAACACAAAATCTTTTACTCTTACGTTCATCATTTTTTTTTCTATTATTTTGTCTTAAATGCTCAGAATATTTATAAATTTTTTATGTATATTGATCTATCCACTTAATTCCAAAAAATTAAAAAATAATTTTGTCGGAATAGAAACTCTCGTAAGCTTCAAGTTAAATCTACGGAGTTACAAATTTAGTGCGAGTTTTTATATTTCTTATGAGTTTATTTTAAAAAAATTGAGGTTTGGCTTTTTATTTTTAGTTGTGATGCTAGTAGTTCTTGTTGTAGTATGTGTAAATATTTTGGATTTTTTCAAAGTCGTTTTTAACGATATTGAGTCAAAACTGATGTTTGAAATTCGTATTTATTGACAAAACTTTTGCCATTTTTCAGGTATAATAAATCAATTTCTTATTAAAAATAAATACTGAATTCTAATATTGTAGGAATACATTCGAATTTGGGAAAGTAATTTAAATTAAATAATTAATTAATTTAATTATTGGCAGTTATCAAATCCAAAGTGACTTAAAATTGAAAAATAAATGGATTCTACGGTAGATCCCGCAATTTTAGCTGGACTTTATTGCTGGCAATATTCCTGAATCATCCCAGGAAGCGAGATATTTTGGTTTTGAGCTAACTCCCAAAAATAGTATAATGGGTTTTTCTCGCTTGAGCGATGAGATAAATTTATTATAGCAATAACAACCACCGTCTCATTTTTAATGCCGCTATCCAGAGAGTATAATATTGTTAAGGTTTGGAGACATTTTCCAAAAACATAACTGAAGGTAATTAATAATTAATTAATTTTAATTTTAATTCATTTTCCCAAATCGAATGATATTCCTACAATATTTTTTATATTTTTATGCATTAATGCATTTATCTTTTTTTTAAATTCTTTTTTATTTTTTGTTAAATATTGATTATATTTGTTTATTTAATTTTTCAAATTTATTCATTTTTCTCATTTTTTTATATATATATAATATTATTTTTTTTAAATTGCTCTTGAAACTTTATACTATTATACATTATATGATGTTATCACTAATCTATTATTTAATATGTAATTTGTTTTAGTCTGATTACAAACTTACCTTCTTTAACAATTATTATTTAGTATAATCTTTTTATTGTTTTTTAAATCCATTTTACTTAAATAGTTATAACTAACATATTTGCTATGTTTATTTTTATATAAATAGTTTACTACTTAGTCATTTAAATGTAATTTAGTCGTTCATTTTAAACATCTATAGATCTCTCTTATTATTTTTTTATTATAATAGTACCTTAATTAAAAAATTCTTAATCATGTTTTGACTGAATCATCTTATGATTACTGATCAATTATCGATTAAATTATAAAAATTATCTTAGTTTTAAGTATTAATATATAAATATCATTTTTATATACTAAGTGTATTTTTCTTTATTCATATTATACATGAATTTTAGAAATAAAATTTTTGCATTAATCTAAAAGTACCGGAAATTAAAAATAAATTTTAAATCTAAAATTGATGAGAGTTGAGAGCTTATAATGAAGGAGGTATATGTAAGTTTATTTTTTATTTTTACTAAAATTATAACTTTTATTGTCATGAATACTTACTTTATATTTAGGGCATTGGAAATTATTCTAATTGAAATTATGAATAACCCGGATTTATGAGTAATAAAAAATACCTGCAAAACTCTCATGATAATACTAATTGTGAGAGTACAATTATACCAATAATTTCAGTTGCTATAAATATGCTCGTAATATAATAGCACTACTTTTATAACACTTAAAGTTTTTTCGCTAAAAAGAAAATTTTTGAGAACTATCAAATAACAAAATTACTAGTTCCATAAAAACATGATAGTTAGTTAATTGATAAAAATGTATTTACACAATTGCTCATATTTTATCGCGATTCTTTTGCAAATATTGAAATTAAATCTGAATTATTATTTTTGCTTCCTTTATTCTTTATTTTAAATATATTGTTTCCTAATATTTTGTATTTTATCAATAATTATTTTCATTTCATGATTATTGAAGTGAGAAACATTATTTCATACTTTTTCTCTAATAATTGTGTATCTTTACTGCATATATTAAATGAATTTCCTTATTATTTGTTTTTATATGTTATTTTATCATTATATCTTCATGTTTCAATTATTTATTGAGAGCTTATGTGTGATTCTTCTGCTTTTCTGATAATTAATAACAGTCCTTTGATCTTTTTCACATGTCTCTTCTCGATCACTGATCCTTCTTTTTAATGCCTTTCCTATTTTAATATTGCTGTTTAGGTAGCACACTAAAGCTTCAGACTTATTGATTTGTCGAATCTATTGCTTCTTTAAAAGAATTATTCCGTTGAATCCTTAGCACTGTACCTCATAATGATTGATTTAATGTTTCAACTTCATTTAATCACTTTAGTATCTTAATTTATATTGAATTGATATCTATATTCTTAGTTATCATTTAGCCTTTTTACTAAAGTAAGTTTTTCAGACTTTTAGCATGTTCTATAATGCAGTTCATTACTATTTGTTCCTCTTTCTTCCTATTGCTTTCTAGCCATCACTCTACTCTCAATGTGAGAATCTATATTCCTGTTATATTAATTCTAAATCTATTGTGATTGGTTAAGTTGTCAAGCTTATCAATGATATTGATATTCTAGATTTCAAACTTGTTCATATTTTAAGTTAAATATTTAATATTTTAAACGTAATTCTAGAAATTAAATGTAACTTATTTTAATGTTTGATTTGATTTAAATACTGAATGTAAGGGTTATTACATAATATGGAAATTATCCTCGATTTCCTGATGATATTGCTTCTTTATGTTATCACTTTAAATAATTTCTTTAACTTCTTTTATTAACTAGACTTTTGACTCCTATAATTCTATTATCTTGCCACTATATATTCGATATTGTTTATATCAGGATATTAATTTTAATATTAAAGAACTCTATCTGTTTTTGTAAACCTCTGTTTATAATATATTTTTTGAAAATATTTTTGGTTCTCAAATTCTTTTTCTTAGTTAGCAGCTTCTGATTTGTTTTGAGCATACCTTTGTTTTAAGTATGCTATAAAACTGATCTAACCAATGATCTGTTCTGGTTATTTGCAATCATTATAACTGTAAGATTTTTTTAATATATTTTTCTTTAATATAGTTTTTAATAACAATATTTTATAATTTAGTCATTTGAGAGTATATGGAATAATAAATGCATTTTAAAGTGAAATAATGAGCAAAGACAGTGTATTATTTTAGCACCTTGCATTTCCTCCTAACCATAGGCTTCGATAGCTTTTCTTTTTGGTGTTGAATTCCTCAAAGATATTGGGTTTTAGTTGCTTAGCTTGCTGTCATTCAAAGTCTTCCATGCTAGGGATAATGCAGTTGAAATCACAGCCACTTCTTGGTCTGTGGCCACATACATCAGGATTGTTGCTGGTGGATGAGACAACATTATGTTTTGCCAATATTTATTTATTTTCAGTTAATTGATCAATAAGTATCATGTCAATATTAATAAAAACATCTCTAACTTAATTTAATTTTTTAAAAAAAAATAATCCTTTTTATTAAATTCCAATAAATCAATAAATGGTATATGTAGTTTATATTTTATATCAAACTACAGCAGCGTCTTTTACTTACTGATGGCTATCGGCTTCTTCAGTATCAATTCTTATTTGCTCTTATACTCTACAGAAGTTTCAAGTATCTTGGTCTTCGTAGTAATCCTTTATGTTCATTTCAAATTTAGAGATAATTTGATAACTTATTTTAAGACATATTTCATCCTTTTTTTGCTAACATTTTCCTTCTTCCTGCTTACCTTACCCTTTATGTTGTATTTCTTTGAATATTTACTATTGTAATCGTAGTTTTCAAATCTAACTTATTCTTATTTTTATTAATTTTTATAGTTACTATATGCAAAGCTTGGCTTCTTTATCACTGCCTTTCATCATTATATGTACTTACTACTTAACTAACGTTAAGAATTCTTCGTAAGTTCTCTGAAGATATATTCCATGGTAGGACTTAATCTTCGTATTTATTTTTAGGTGTTTTTACAAATGTAATTTTTTAGATATACATTTAGGTATAAAATCAAGTGGCTTTCAACTTTCTAAATCGTCCTTTATTAGTGATAACTTCTCATCAACACAAGCGAAGTCCTTTACTCCAAAAAGTTCTTAAGATGTTGGTAATCTAGTCTTGAAGGGGTTTCTTTTGTAAAGCTTTTGTCAATAAGTTAACTACAAAAATATATATTCAAAAAGATAACCTTACTAGCAACAGAATATTATGGTAGGAATACATTCAAGTTTTGAGAATTTATGTAAAATCAATTAATCATAGTAATGTTTTTGAAAAATATCTCCAAGCTATGCCTTCATTATACTCTCTGTATACAGCATTAAAAAATAAATGGTGGCTGATATTGCTATAAAGAATTTATCTTACCACCCAAGCGAGATTAAAGTATGTTCCTAATTTGGAGGATAGCTTAAAATTAATATTTATCGTTTCCAGGAATTAATCTGGAATATTTTCTCTAGTAATGGCCTTATTAAATTGCTGTATTTATAGTAAAATCGATAATGATTTGGAATTTTATTCCCCATAGATATGGAAACTCCAATGATTTGATGTTTAAATCACTTATATTTAATTAATATCCACAAATCAAATATATTCCTACAATATTGTTTTATAATAAATTAATTTAAGAAAATAAAACTCTTGTGGAGTTCAAAAGTGAAGCAAAAGTATAAAATTTTCATACTTTTGACACTGATTTATTGAAAATAGCCAGACAGCTACTCAAAATAAGACCCATTACTCAAAATGTAGCGGATTTCACTTTTCTTAATAGGAAAAAAACTTTTAGAATATAAAATTAAGGTGTGATAAGTATTTAATGGTACTTTAAAAAGGAAAATTATGAGAAAACTTCAAAGCTACTGTAGACAAAAAAGAGCAGTCAATATCGATAGACTATGACTTCTAGAGTGATTTCTATGCCTTTATTAGGATTAATATTTCCTTTTCTATCCAGGGTAAAAACCTACTAGATAGAGCACTAATTAAAGTTCATATTTTTGAGATCGCCAATCCTATGTCAATAACTAAATTAATTCTAGAATTATGATTTATAATATGAAATTAATTAATAAAATCAAAAAGTTGTATTATTAAAAAGTATTCGTATGCATCAGACGCAAGTGAGGGTACATCACTTACTTATAAAAAAAGTTTCAAAAAGTATATCTGTAAAAAGAAAATTTTATAGTGGGTCCTGCCTGATAAGACTGAAGGTGCCACAAGACAGGTGCTTCGAGGGGACACACAAGGAGAGGAACAAGAAACTGTAAAAATGCTTGAAGATGAAGACAATGGCGATGATGATGAAGATAAGATGTTTTTTAGAATTTTCCCTTTTTGATTATTATAATAAGTATTCTGATTAACTATAATTAAATTATTAATTCACTAAATCTTCCAAATAATAAATTATGAATATTGATGTACGATAAATTGTCAAAACAAACGTAAATAAAGATTGTTATATTCTTACTAAAAAAGAATGTTGTATCACATGTAAAACCATGCTAACTCCATAAAACTGATGAATTTATTTTCATTTTCCTTTTTAATTCAAATTTTTTCTTCTTTATCGAACTTTTTCATCCAAACTAGAGAATTGCATTAAAATTATTTCACTTATTATTTTATATTATCTTTTATTATTAATTAATATAATTTAATTTTTCTTAATTCTTCAAGTAACTATTAGTAACTTAATAAATAATTTAATTTTTAGTAAAATTCGATTATATCAAATGATTATTATATGCTTTATGGAAATTAATACTGTGGCTTATGCCTAGAGATAGATACAACCAAGCATCTTCACACTTTGATTTTTGGACATCTAACTCAATCTGTCCAACAGATTTCACCCATATAGAGTACTAAATTGATTTATCACTATAATCTTCCATCTATTGCCATTTGGAAAGAACTTATGTGATTTATAGATTACGAGTTAGTTAAATATATTCATGATGACTTTTGTTTTTCAGTAAAATTAGATACTCTAATTATCTTAACAGTAAAATATTCTATAATCTAGAACTACAAATATAAAAAAAAGAATAGTTTAGAAATAATTTTAAAATATCTTCATTATTAACTTATTTTTCTAAATTCATAAATATTCCTTTTGTAATTAACTAATCTAATCTTTATTCAACATATAAATATCTCGTTAGATAATCAAATACAATAAAGATAACATGAAAATAAACTAAATAAACATAACCTTATTTCTCATTTTTGACTTAAGTATATAATTTAATGGTTTTCAACATATATAAACCGATGAATCTTGATAGTTTATATTTTAATATGGTCAATCTACTCATTACACTTTTTCAATTCACTTGCATTTCATAACTTTGATAACTGTAAGTTAGGTATCTGATTTTTTCATGATCATTTATTACTTTCTTACTCTTTGATGTTGATATGAAGAAAAACATAAACAATTAAATGTGTTTTTTATCGTGCTGCTCAACTTCTTCCTGAATGGTAATTCATCACTTTGAGTATGTATGAATTAGTTTGCAAGCCCTTGTTTTCACTATATATTTATCATTGTTCTATATTGGTATTGGAATTTCTTTAAACTTTTAATATTTTTTATTTATTCTTAATGTTAAATTCCGTTTCAAATGAGTCACTCGTTTAGTAAATTTCCTTGGTGCTTAAAACTATTAACCACTTCTGCGTCTTTAAGCTTCTCCTCCTCACATTTCCGTAAGGTTTCTAACTTTTCACGATTAAACATAAAGTTTATTTCATTAAGTAGTTATGACAATGTCATCTGCGCACTGCATAATGGAGTCTCTTTCAATATTTAGTTAAAGAACTGTCTTTTATGTTGAGCACTAATCAATTGCCTTGAATTGCTACGGTAATAACATAGTGCTTAAACCTGTTAATCCACCTATCTATAGCCGTTTGTTGTGGTATATTAACACTTGATTCTTCAAAAATATTATTAATTATGTATAGTTTTTAAGTTTTCAATTTATTGTTGGTTTTAAATTTAAGATATTCTTGTGTCCACGGCAATTTACTGTTTAATCTTTTGCTGTATTATTTCTTCCTTTTGCTTGCAGGTTGTACAGTTATCATTATTTTAATTAACTGAAAAAGCATCTTCACTTGCCTTATAGTTGAGAGACATTTAAGTATATTTAAAAACAAACTTAGAATATTTTTAATTTTTATTCCCTAATTTCACTAAAAAATAAATATTTTAAAACATTAAATTCCATACGATACAAATATTATAATAACTATCTTTAATTCTATATCTCATCCCATGCTGTCTTCAATAGTTATTTTGTTCAAATGTATCTATATTGAATCCTTCGTATTTGACATTTTGAATATTAAGTTTGTTTCACGCTATTTTATTTGAATAATATTGTATATTTTAATTATATTGACCTATTGATATTCAATGTCAGTTTGTTGATCTTTTCTTATTCTATAATGTATGCTAGTAGTATCTGTAACTACCCATTATTCTTTTTATTTCTTTGGATATTTTTAGCTAATATTTATAGTTTTTTCTGTTTTATAAAGGATATTCGTTATATTTGTAGTTTATCACGTCTTGCCGGCAAATTTTAAAAAGGATGGGCAATAATATATTTCAGTCTATAATTTATTCTTTATATATAATTTCTTTAACTTTTTTATATACTTAAGTACAATTCTTTGATTAGCGAGAAAACTTTTCGAACATTAATTATTCTCTAAAACATATTTATCAATTTGTTTTGTATTCATAGTTATTTACTTTTAAAGATCTTAACTTAAATAAAAAATTTTTGCTTGCTTCTTAATGAGAGCTAATAATCTAAAAAGGTTGATAGAAGCTTTGAAGTCATTAAATTATATTACAGAAACTTGCATTTATTCTAGTTATTTTATTAATCATGAGAATTTTTATTTAATTAAGATGTGGGGGGGGGGGGGCCGGACTCATTCGTTCTGGGGTTTCAATATAATAGTAGGAAGAACTATAATTTTATATCATAGCTATTAGTTGTTTTGCTTCAAAGTAATGAGAGGATTCATGTTAAGTTCAGCTATTACTACATAAACTTTTTAAGTTTTTTCCTTAAAATTTCTATCGCATTTTCTCATTAAGCCCATCCTGTCTTATTGTTATATTAAAATTGCCTTGCTCCATAGTTTTCTTCTAATCTATTTTTTTGTAATATTTATGTAATAAATTTATTATGTAATTAAAACATCTCATATTATTTTATGATATCTTTGAATATAAATTATAAAGTTTTCTTTTATTACAACAACTTAACTTTCATTTTCTTTATTGTAAACCTATTTATCGACTACCATTGTTTTTGATTTTATTGTAGTTGTTATTTCTAGTTAGAAAAATCCTTTTAACTGTTCTTATTCAGATTGTTCTGTACCTACAGTTACTGCTGTTTTCAATGATTCACACTATTTATAAGGCCTACTGTGGTTTGTAAATACCAACAATTTTCTTTATTTTATCTTCCTCTAAATATCTCCTTGTTGACCACTTTAGCATATCTTGTTAGATTTATCTGTCTTTTTCAGTGGATGTTTTCAAGCATTATTTCCCTACGTTTATAATTCTATCTATTCTTATTTCGTTTGCCCTTTCTTTGATATTTTACAAGTATTTTTATAACAAATTTTATTGAGATTCCTTTTAGAACTGACACCCTGAATTGATATAACTTCAAAAGTATATTGTCACAATTATTAAATAGGTTCTTGCCGTTGTTTATTTTGAGCTGCTGATGATTTTTTTTATGTAATTGATTCACTATCCTTGTATATATTAAATAAGTTTAATTTGATGCCTTCTGTTGATGTCATCTTAAAATTGTCATTATTTATAATAATAATAATACTGAATGCAACATCTGGAATAAATTCTTATTAGTTTGAACTTTTCATTGATTGTTCAAAGCAGTCTTTGATATTCTTTTGAATCTCATTTTTAACATTGCTTTCTACTTACTCAAATAGTCTTTCTCTTCGCTGGTTTATTAAAATTAGTACCCTCCATTTAATCATTTCTCCTTAGTTTCAATTATACAAGTTTATTTCTCAAAAGGCACAATAATTTAAGATTTTAACTAAATTATTTAAATCAGAAAAATATTGTTTTTAGAGGAGATGGAGTATAAATAATAATAATAATAATAATAATAAGCAAAATATATCTTAAATTATTCTCTATGTTAAATGCATCTTTAATTTATAGCATCATTCATTTGGAGATTGATTTAATGATATAAGGTGTAATTATATATCAGCATTAATAGAGTAATTTAATTAAGAATTTAATATATTTAATAGGAATACAAATTGATATTTATAAAAATGCTATAAGAGAGTAATTTTAATTTATTTGAGTTAGTAAATTGTATAATTAATTCGAGTGAAGTAGTTTTGCATTATAATGGTCTAATATTTATTTTTATTTTTAAATAATTAAAACCAATCAAATATAAAAGCTAAGATAAAAGAATAAAGAGCAGCTGGAGAGCTCGCTATCTCTGATGATCAAGACTTCATTTCATTCATTTATTATTTTTATTAAAGCGCTTTCATCAACGAATGGCATATAAATCGACAATTAATCTTGATAAAATGGCTGAAAGGTATACTCCCAGGATGTCCCATTGGCATCTAATCAGGATTAACTCTTCTTAATATTGATGTTTATCGTAGTTGTTGTGCTAAATCTTCACTTTTATTCTTTGTGATAGAAATTATATTACTAAGACTAAAAATTACTGCTACTAGTTCAATATTTAGATTATATTCCAATATCAAGTATGGAAAACTTATTATGAAATTTCACCCAAGACAGTAGCTGAAATTACAGTCAAAATCTTAAACATAGGAGGGTATAAAGTCGCTGTTTTTCCACCTATCCATTTCTAAGTTTATTCATGGAAACATTACGTTATTACTGCTACATATGATGATGTGAGTTGAAAATAGAATTAAAGTATCTCATTTGAGACTGAATTAAGAGGTCTGAGTCTCATCAATTTGTACAATTGCTTTAATGATTTGATCTACCTATCTATTACTTCTTGAAACGCAGCTTCTTTTAGATACTAAAAGCGCCAAATTATTTCATTAGAAGCTGTGATTTGGGTCTCATTCTTGATGATTCAGTCAAATTAATAGTATTATTACAATCTTTAATGTATTTACAGTTAATATTGTCGGTTAATAATGATATTACATCCAATCATCTTATCATCCTAAAAATTTTAATTTTTCGGGCTAACTTAGTATTTATTATCTTTTACTTGAAGGTTTTTATTAGAAATCGAAAGAAATAATCAACTACTTTATTGCTCTTAAACTAATTATAATTTTTGGGATAAAATTATCCAGGAAATGATAAAAGATGCCAAGATTTGCATCTATCTATCTTAAGGGTCCTTAATTTAAAGGAATAGTTTTTAGTCCAAATTAATAATCCAGGAAGAGTCCTCTCGATACTAGTAGAAATCTGTGATATCAAGTAAAACCAGATAATTCATAAATGAGTACACGTATATTCCTTAGTTTGTGATATCAAGTATTTAAGTTTGCAAGATATCTGATTTTGGCATTTTTTTGCAATATAATGGATGAATTTTGAAATTAACAGCTTAATTAATATGTTTAAATAAAATAAAGAAGAAAGTAAATCATTTCCAATTTCGTCAGGGACAGTTTGAAAATTTTGCCTTTTGGGCTCCCTCTTAAATAAAAAAGGGCAATCGATTGAGGATAGTTCCTATCCATTTGAAGATACTTTACTCGGAAACTCAACTATAAAACCATCTAAGAGATAAATATATAAATAAAAATATTAAATTATTTAATAATATGAATAAAAGATTAGTTAAAGTTTGAAACTTTACGATTTAATTGATTTTATTCAAGAAATAATTAAAAAATCATTAATTGCTATAGAATCGGAATCCTCTTCAGAGTATAGATCTCATGTTAATGATCTACACCAGGTTTGGCAAGATCTTCAAGTACTCCGAGCAGATCAGGATCAAGATATTACTCCTATCTTTTATAACATTATGGATGAACTGGAAACACTAATGATGATAAGGTGAAATATAGATGGTATGGCGCTGATTCGCGAACTTTGCTCTCACATTTAAGTTGAATTCCTGCAGCAACCAGATCACCATAATTTGCAAAAACCAACCTCACATCGACTGCTCTGTCTTGAGGAGGTTCCTAGTATGCAAACTCCATAAATACTCTTGCTCAGCACCTAAGGATAATATCATTATCTGCACTTTCACTATAGTCTAAATTAGATAAAAAGCGTATGATATACCCTTTAAATGAAAATCAATTGTATTAAACAGCATCTACATAATTTCAAACATTTAATTTTATTAAAGCTATTGGGTTTTACTTTTCTTTTTTGATTTCTTTCTGATTGAGATAAAGATTTAAACTTTCTAATTATAATGAATACATTATAAAAAACAGGATACATGTTTGTTTTCTTGTTATTGTTACTAATTTAATTTTTGTTTATTTCTAAAGTATTTCATGATACTTGCTTTAAATTATTCTTTTGAGGTTTTATAATAAAAAGTGAAATAAAATCACTACTTTTAAAGCAGAAATTGACATTTGTTTTAACATAAACTGAAATTGTTTTATATCCAAATATTATATATTTCTTTGTAATTTAAAGGAATTTTTTAAGCTTAAATTTTAAAATGTAATGGGAGTTATTGCTTTTAATAAAATTTCAAAAGAAATTTAAACATTAATTCTGCCAAATATAATGCATAAATAAATATTTATTTTTGTTTGAAAATGAGAAATGCAAGTAGTTCTAATTAATAAGACAAAAGAGGGAAATCATAATACTTCTAGAACATTGAATGAATATTTCGAATATTGAGATTGTAGAAATAGATCTATTTTAAAATATTCCAAATAAGTGTTAGAAGTCTAAATTATAGTAGGTCTAACTGGTGATGGAGATTGAAGTTAAGACACATATAAATCTACTTTGTGGGAACGAACTTATAAAGAATAATTGGAGATTAATTAAAAAATAACGAATATACCTAATTAAAAATTATTGGTAGAGTATATGTACCGGACAATAGAATCTTTATTTTTTTATGAATTCTTTATATAAAATCAATTGAACACTGATGCATTTCATTACATAAACAAATTATAATGTTTGAAGTATTTCAATTCATAGAAACTACAGCATTAGACCTATTTACTCAAATGAAGAAGTGGAGGAACCACACAGTAATCTAAAAATCATTACTAAATTACTGAAAAAGAAGTTGCACAGAAAAGAGATAATATGGAGGGGAAATATCAGCTATTGTTTATTAGAACTAGCAAATGGACATCAATCCAGATATGTATCCTTAAATACTTAAGAGCTAGAGAAATGAATGGAGTTTTCTAGCTATTTAAAATGTGGTGAGCAATATGAGGCTAATAAATATTGATCATAAGAATTGACTCCATCAGCAACATCACATTACATTTGCAAATTCGTTTTCAATAATTTTTCATTAATTATAGAACTGAGATAGTTGTACACAATGTTAGGAAGAAATGGGAATTAGGGTTTCAGGGATTCAGTGTTTCAAACTGCTTTCATATAAAAGTATTTAAATTCGAGTGTTAGTGCCTGTCTCAAGAAATGAGTTGTTTAAAACTCATCAATTGAATCAATAAATAAAGAGGGAAATTTATCATAAAAACTTACAAGATGAAACATTATGTAAAATGCAGCTATATTTAAAATTGCTGGAAGATATATTCATTGTCAACAGATTTTGTCTCGCCATATCAAGAAATGTAGAGCATTCTCTGAATTACATTATGTAATTTAGTTTGAATTCCGTTCACCCCCATTTTAAAAAGTTGTGGACTGATTGATTGATTTCATTCAGCATTTTTGACTTAAAAAAAAACAAAATAAATAATCTTATATTTTACTTGAACATCATCATCTATTCAAATTTGTATCCTTAAATACTTAAGAGCTAGAGAAATGAATGGAGTTTTCTAACTATTCAAAATGTGGTGAGCAATATGAGGCTAATAAATATTGATCATAAGAATTGACTCCATCAGCAACATCACATTAAATTTCCAAATTCGTTTTCAATAATTTTTCATTAATTATAGAACTGAGATAGTTGTACACAATGTTAGGAGGAAATGGGAATTAGGGTTTCAGGGATTCAGTGTTTCAACCTGCTTTCATTTAAAAGAATTTAAATTCGAGTGTTCGTGCGTGTGTCAAGGAAATGACATGTTTATAAACTCATCAATTTAATCAATAAATAAAGAGGGAAACTTATCATAAAAACTTACAAGATAAAACATTATATGAAATGCAGCTATATTTAAAATTGATGAAAGATATATTCAATGTCAACAGACTTTGTCTCGTCATATCAAGAAATGGAGAGCATACTCTGAACTACATTATGTGATTTAGTTTGAATCCCATTCACCCCCATTTTAAAAAGTTATGACTTGATTGATTGATTTCATTCAGTATTTTTGACTTTAAAACAACACAAATAAATCATCTATATTTTACTTGAACATCATCATCTATTCAAATTTGTATCCTTAAATACTTAAGAGCTAGAGAAATGAATGGAGTTTTCTAACTATTCAAAATGTGGTGAGCAATATGAGGCTAATAAATATTGATCATAAGAATTGACTCCATCAGCAACATCACATTAAATTTCCAAATTCGTTTTCAATAATTTTTCATTAATTATAGAACTGAGATAGTTGTACACAATGTTAGGAGGAAATGGGAATTAGGGTTTCAGGGATTCAGTGTTTCAACATCTTCATATAAGTATTAAATTCCCAGATGCCTGTCTCAAGAAATGAGTTGCTTACAACTCATCAATTGAATCAATAAATAAAGAGGGAAATTTATCATAAAACTTACAAGATGAAACATTATGTATAATGCAGCTATATTTAAAATTGCTGGAAGATATATTCATTGTCAACAGATTTTGTCTCGCCATATCAAGAAATGTAGAGCGTTCTCTCAATTACATTATGTAATTTAGTTTGAATTCCGTTCACCCCCATTTTAAAAAAGTTGTGGACTGATTGATTGATTTCATTCAGCATTTTTGACTTTAAAAAATACAAAATAAATAATCTTATATTTTTACTTGAACACCTTTTCTAAATTTGTATCCTTAGATACTTTAAAGTTAGAGAAATGAATGAAGTTTTCTAGCTATTCAAAGTGTGGTGAGCAATATGACGCTAATAAATATTTATTATAAGAATTGACTCCATCAGCAACATCACATTACATTTGCAAATTCGTTTTCAATAATTTTTCATTAATTATAGAACTGAGATAGTTGTACACAATGTTAGGAAGAAATGGGAATTAGGGTTTCAGGGATTCATCCTGCTTTCATATAAAGTATTTGAATTCGAGTGTTTGTGCGTGTCTCAAGAAATGAGTTGTTGAAACTCATCAATTTAATCAATAAATAAAGAGGGAAACTTATCATAAAAACTTACAAGATAAAACATTATATGAAATGCAGCTATATTTAAAATTGATGAAAGATATATTCAATGTCAACAGACTTTGTCTCGTCATATCAAGAAATGGAGAGCATACTCTGAACTACATTATGTGATTTAGTTTGAATCCCATTCACCCCCATTTTAAAAAGTTATGACTTGATTGATTGATTTCATTCAGTATTTTTGACTTTAAAACAACACAAATAAATTATCTTATATTTTACTTGAACATCATCATCTATTCAAATTTGTATCCTTAAATACTTAAGAGCTAGAGAAATGAATGGAGTTTTCTAACTATTCAAAATGTGGTGAGCAATATGAGGCTAATAAATATTGATCATAAGAATTGACTCCATCAGCAACATCACATTAAATTTCCAAATTCGTTTTCAATAATTTTTCATTAATTATAGAACTGAGATAGTTGTACACAATGTTAGGAGGAAATGGGAATTAGGGTTTCAGGGATTCAGTGTTTCATCCTGCTTTCATATAAAGTATTTAAATTCGAGTGTTAGTGCCTGTTCTCAAGAAATGAGTTGGTTAAAACTCATCAATTTAATCAATAAATAAAGAGGGAAACTTATCATAAAAACTTACAAGATAAAACATTATATGAAATGCAGCTATATTTAAAATTGATGAAAGATATATTCAATGTCAACAGATTTCGTCTCGTCATATCAAGAAATGGAGAGCATTCTCTGAACTACATTATGTAATTTAGTTTGAATCCCGTTTACCCCCATTTTAAAAAGTTATGACTTGATTGATTGATTTCATTCAGTATTTTTGACTTTAAAAAAACAAAAATAAATTATCTTATTTTTTTACTTGAACACCTTTTCTAAATTTGTATCCTTAGATACTTTAAAGTTAGAGAAATGAATGAAGTTTTCTAGCTATTCAAAGTGTGGTGAGCAATATGACGCTAATAAATATTTATTATAAGAATTGGCTCCATCAGAACACCATTAAATTTGCAAATTCGTTTCAATAATTTTTCATTAATTAACGAACTGAGATAGTTGTACACAATGTTAGGAAGAAATGGTAATTAGGGTTTCAGGGATTCAGTGTTTCATCCTGTTTTCATATAAAGTATTTAAATTCGAGTGTTAGTGCCTGTTCTCAAGAAATGAGTTGGTTAAAACTCATCAATTGAATCAATAAATAAAGAGGGAAATTTATCATAAAAACTTACAAGATGAAACATTATGTAAAATGCAGCTATATTTAAAATTGCTGGAAGATATATTCATTGTCAACAGATTTTGTCTCGCCATATCAAGAAATGTAGAGCATTCTCTGAATTACATTATGTAATTTAGTTTGAATTCCGTTCACCCCCATTTTAAAAAGTTGTGGACTGATTGATTGATTTCATTCAGCATTTTTGACTTAAAAAAAAACAAAATAAATAATCTTATATTT
>ARYC01007273.1:0-19695 GCA_000711775.1 Oxytricha trifallax
TGCAAAGAATGCAATAAAGTTTTCCCTTACAAGTCAACTCATAAGAGACACTTGAGAGATATACAAAACGATATGCTAAGGTTATATCTCAAGCATAAAGAAAGATGGGAAGTATGTCTGTGAGTTCTGTGAGAAGCCATATTCTCATACTAGAGACCTCAAGTGCACTTAAAGAAAAAGCACAATTAAAGTTTTGTCTTTATTCATGAACCTACTGGGAATAGATTCCTCTAAAAGAAAAGATCAAGAAACCCAGTGGAGTCTCTTAGAGTTGAAGTCTAGAAGTAAAGTTAAAATGAAGAAAGCAGTCAAGAACTTTCCAGTCTCTGAGATCAATAAAATCATGGTTAAAATAGAGGCAATGAAGATTCCCATATTAAAAATTATTGACTTAGATTCTTGCCTAGAAAGCTACCTCACTCTTGAAGATAAAATAGAGAAGAGAGTCATTACTGACGAGTAATATGCTTATAAGATATATCCTTTCAATTACTTCCTTGCTGATGACAAGTTCCAAATAGAATTTGCTAATGAATATTATGCTCATTAAAAGGCAAAGTTAAATGAGTGTAGGCATATCATCTAGCTTGATGCTATTTTACTTGGTAAAGATCATGTAGCCTTCAGGCTTCCTTTACTTGAAATGACTTACAGAGAATTCTTATCTGACAATAGATGTCAGAGATAAATTAGCTAGATAGTATAGCAGATAGTTAGGGGATTGAAGAGCTTCACAAGCTAGGTTATGTTCATAGAGACTTAAAGCCAGAGAATATCATGTTGAACTTTCAACCTCTTAGAGTTTATATTATTGACTTCAACAGAGCTCAAAGAGTGCAAGCCTCTGCTTAATGAAATGTATTCGGCACTCCTGGATTTTTCCCAGAGAGAGAGAGGATTTGAGAGATAGAAACACTTAATGGGATATCTGGGCTCTAGCAGTAATAATAATAGAGAGCGACATGCCAAGATACGATTACTTTAGCTGCAAGGGTGAGAGAGATTCTAAGCAGAGAATCAAACAATATCTCGATAAAAATAAAATAAATGGAGGTCTCAGGAACTAGCATATTCAACTATAATCAAGCCAAGCTAAGAGAATTAACAAACAATAGAATAAATCAAACATCAACTAAGAAAGATAAAATTCAGAGAACTGCCACATGACACTAAGCATATGTTTGTGTGAAATATTTAAAAAACACGCTTGTTATACTCACTTAAATTACTAACATTAAACATTAAACCCTGCATAAACCCTATTAAAACCCTAATAAAGTATGCACTAATAGTCTACTTTTATCAATCAAAAACTCAATCAAACTACTGAAAGGGTTTTGGGGTTTTGATTGCTAGATATTTAAAAAAAACTATATGATACTGTACTATATTTTTCTCAATAATATAATAACCCTGATAACAGACAGAAAAAGAATATAATCTATTTCAATGAGTAGCAAAACTTGTTGCAACCATGATGATGGCGAAAAGTCTAAAATTGATGAAAATATGATAATTTATAAATATTGGCAAATTTAATGAAAATGCCTATAAACACCCTATTTTAACACTTTTAAAGAGTCTTAAAAATCTTGAGAAATTCAACTTTTCATTTTGAGGTAATGTTAATATCCCAAATCGACTTTGAATTTATGGACTTAGACAAGAGTAGACAATCAGACTTTTCTTTAACCTTTCAGCCATTTTATCATTTAATTGCAATTGAATTAAATGTAGATATTGATTTCCCTTCTCCACATATCAAATACTCATTTTTTTTAATTTGATTGTATTCTTTTATTTTAAATTAGAGTATATAATGAATATATAGCAAAGGCATTATATTTGGCAATTTTAGGAGCATAACTAATATTTTTAAAAAAAAGATCTGAATATATTTAATATTTTATATTGTTAAGATGACTTATAGACTCAGTTGAAATAATTTAAATTATTATGAATGTTTAAAATATATTTATAATGCAAATTTTCATACTATTAAAAGAATATTAGATGGATTTTAAAACGTAGTCCATTTCCGTAACACGAATATTAAAATAGCAGCAAACTGAGCGTTTATTTATAGTAAAACAATTAGAATAAAAAATATTGTTTTGGTTACTCTACTGGCAGCAATCAGGTAGATTTTCATGTCTTCCCTTGGCTATAATTATTCTTTTATTCATATTTGTAGGCGCTAAGGCTTATTGAACTCTGAATACTGGAGTAATTTTAATCAAATTTTATTAAGTTCAAAGGGAAATATTTAATTGTGAATCTGCCTTGACTTATAAAAGCTTTGACGAGCCATTAATTAACTTACGCAGTAGGAATATTATTTAAGCTTCTATTTAATTGTCTTCGAGTTTTATGCATTTTCTTTTGCACCAAAATAATTCAACCATGAAATAAGTTGCTAAACCAACATTTTTGCTAATGCCTCTAAGAATTATCATTGATTACACCTTGACCTTTTAGTAATATTCTGCGATTATAAAATATATCTTAGATCGAATCTGTTATATGAAAGCGTTAAAGGTAAGTTAGCAATACTTTACATTAAAATATGTTGAAAGCTAGTACATACTCGTCAGCATATACTAACTTAATATTTAGCTAAATTAGCATATTTTGATGAATTAATTAAGTAAATTAATTTTACATAATTATCTGTATTATTATATATTTTATTATACTTTTAGGTAGTCTTTCGCATATATCTTAATTATAAAAATATTTAAATTTAAATGCTATGATTAAGAATGAAATGCAGATTTAAAGAAAAAAAATAATATAAAAGTATGTGGAAGATAATGAAAATGAAAAATATATACAAAACCAATTTTAATTAATTATTCTTGTTGTATCACTCCCTAATCAGACAGCTTCTCACTCTTTTAGAGGACATTTCTAATTGACTCCTTAAGCTCTTTGGAGTACTTGCTTCTTCTGATCTCTTGGGCCCACGGGTTAATGACCTTGGTATGCCATTTATAGAACTTCTGTGGTGTCACACTACCTATGAGGATGGTGAAAACCTTGGCTTGGAGGAGTGGAGACTTGGCTTAGAGCTTCTTAAGTAATAAATGCAGCTTGTCCTCTGAGTTTTAGATCAGGAGCTGCAGCCTATACTGTATCTCAAGGGCCTTTGAGTTGAAAGTGGTCTTCTTGTGGGTTGCACGCTCATTCCTCTTAAATGATCGAGAGAACTCCTGCTTGAAATGTTAAAGATCTGTGCAAGGGCCTGTAATTATCTGCCAGCCCATTGTTGCTTCAGTCTCATAAGTTGCAAGCGCCCTTGATGACTTTATGATCATGTTTATCATGGGCAGTTCTGGAAACGTTGAGAGATGTTGATGGTACTGGCTGATAAAGGCTAAATAACTTTTTAGCATGGAAAAAGGAATTCATATGTTTGGACTATTCTCTGTGGTTGGTGGTTTTCCCATCCTTAGATTGGTCTTGCACATGATGTTTGGTGTAATTCTTTCTATGATTAAAATCAAAGTTTAAGTAATAAAGTATTAATAAAAATCATTAACTAATATGTTTTCATGATTTCTTAGAAATAAGTAGAAATTTAATACAAAATAATTAATAGCAAAAGCAATAGTAAATCTAATATAAAACAATCATCATCATCATCATCATTATCATCATTCTCATCCTCATACTCATCGTCTTCATTGACAATGTTGACTTTTTATGCCCTTCTCTCTGTGATTTCTTGAACTTTCTCTTATTTGGCAACTTCAGTCTTGCCAGGAGCGACTCTTGTAATTAAAATAAAATTTGATATATTTTTTTGCAACTTAAATTAATTCTGTATGATAAACAGGTCTCTAATCAAACATTTTAAAATTATTAATCACTTTATTTAATTATTTACAAAAAGTTACATTATTCAAAGAATACTATAAATATTGTTATTTAAACAAGATTAGTAGTAGTATTAGTAAAAAAACTTGAGGTAAATTAAAAATAACGAATAATACACAGGTGATTATAATTTGAGAGATCTAAACATTATTACTAATAAACGCCTGTTTAAGCGATTCACCGCTGATTCATTCAATATTCATCTTTATATTTATCTTCCTACATTTTTTTTTCTGTTACATCTTATTTGATGGCCTTACCAGGATTCTTTTGAACAATCTTTTTGTTGTGTTTCACTGTCCTCTCTGTATCTCCAGCTGCTATTTGTTGGTCATCTCTGCTCTATTGTTGCTCTGATCAATCGCTGAATAAGCAACATTCCAGCTCCGTTAAATGTCCATCAAATTAAAATCCAACCTCCTCATGGCGTTTAAATTCTTGCTCTAACTCTGTTTGCCAGCCAATCCTTTGGCTATTTCTTCCCAGTTGTCTATTTGATAGTTAAAGCTAATTTGTTGCTCACTTCTTTCCTGCCTTGCTTGGCTCCATATATTACACTCCTCTTTTCTTGATTCTGATCTACCTATTCCTTTCTAATCAAATATCCAAATTTACCTATTTCCATTTTTGCGTGGGCGTCTTCCAAGTTCAATATTAAATTGTATCTTTGCATATTCAACCAGTCCTTTCAGAATATTTATAATATTGGCTCTCTCTATCTCCAAAGCTATATGATAAGCAATTAGGAAGGTCAACAATCCACAATCTTCTGGGTCTTACACTTGGTTAGTCTCCAGTTTGTTTACCACTTTTTCTATTTTGCACTCACCATTTATTTTTTCTTAAGTGACTTAATTTATCCATTTAAATTGTTTCTGTAAAATTGCCATGCTCCCAATTTACCTTTTGATATCATAGAACTCTTTTTGCTTTGACCCCTTCTTTTTCTGACCACTATCCAATTCTAACAGTTCTTCACACTACTTTAGAAGGATATCGGGATGATAAAGCTTGTGATATCATCCATATTTCTCCAATATCTGCTGTTGTCTAGTTTCAAATATGTTGTCCAATGTATTTCTCCATCTAGCGAATTCCTTTGTCATTCACGACCATTGGTAGAAGAATCAATTGTCTTTCTTTCTATTTCGTAAACTGAACTTCTTCAATCTAGCTCACAGCAATTTCTAGAGTCTCTTTGTTTATTTGTATGCCTGGAATCAGTTCAAAATGCTGCCATTACTAATTAATTTCTCTTGAGTGAATCTTTTGCCTCTCTGACCGCATCTCACTCCTCTCCTTAAGATATTTTTTCCTAAACTCGAATATTCTTACTAATGCTTTGTCAACTTTGATTCTAGGACAGCATAAGATGGTGACCATTCTTGTAATTTGAGGTTACCATCCTTTCTTGGCGTAAATGATTTTGTCGAATCCCTAGAATATGACTTCTGATAGGTCAATGTGGGTTTTTTTCTCATTTAGTCAACTTGAATGGCAGTCTAAGTCGTCCTCATGTTTGCCAAACTGAGTTCGCTATCTCTGTGATTGGTTGACTTTCATGCTGGAGTTGGAGTTTCCAATTTTGAGTTTTATCTTGAACCTCAATTGTTTGATTAAGGGTACCGAAAATGTTTTTTTCTATGATACCAAGCGCTTCTTGGTCTCTGTACCTGTCTCTATGGCAATAACGAATCTCTTGAACTCGCTCCCAGAACTTTTCTTTTCCTATCTTTTGCTCTTCCTGTAATTGTCTCTCACATACTCTAAACTTCAGTTCAACTATTTTTAGTTTTGTTTGCTAAATTTCTCTTCCTTAATCTAGTTCAAAGTCTAATTTCTATTAATTTTATTATTAATCTTTCTCATTATACTATTATTGTTATTGCTGGAAAAGATGATGAACTAATCTCTTTCAATCTGCACTTAAACCAATAGACAAAGATTAAAAAAACATCTAAAAAACATCTCTTAAAAAAGCGAAAGAATAAAAAGAGATTATGCTTTGGTGGATGGAGCGCTGACCGGTCCAGGTAAGAGACATGCCCAGGAATACCACTGACATTGGCAGCGTCTAGGCTGTGTCGGGATCTAAAGAGTTAAGATGGGATGTGGGACGAGATGTCAAGGGACAAGACCTCCATGAGCACCCTATGAGGGAGAGGCTCATAGGTCCAAACGGCCAAAGTAGCTCCCCAGTTGAAGTAGTACCGGAGATGAAAGACGCAAAAGACATGCATTTTAGGCAATAATCAATGCCTTTAGTACTAAGTACAACTAACTAGTATAATAATAACAATAGCAGTAATAACAATAGCAATAATAAGTATATATTTAATACTAGAGATCTTTATTTCTAGTTTTCATATTCACCTTACCCTAAATTATTCATTATCATCATCATCATCATCCTCATCATCATCATCATCATTATCATCATCATCATCGATCTTTCTCAATTCTTAATTTTTAATTATTGTATTATTCTCTTTGAATATTCAATTTGTTGAATTGCTTTGTGATTTCTCTTCATCGTATTTTATCAATAACCTTTTTGAATATACTGTCTTAAACATTCTCTTGACTTGTTAATAATATCCATGACCCTAAAGTTGTTAAAATTCTTTGGTCAAGCCAAACCATACTTGAGATAATTTGAATATGTAGTTTGCTATTCATATCAATTAGTTTGTTTTCCGTAATTTATTTCTAGAACCTTGTGGGGTCTCCAGCAAAATTTATTAAATTACAATTCTTGAGATGATTGCTGTCCAAAAATACTCTATAAACATTGCAAAAGTGGCTCATGCCATAGTTCACTATGGTTTTTCCCTAACTTAGGGCCATCATTGTGTCAATCAAATTTTTAAAACAAATTTGTCCAAATCACTTTTAAACAACTTCGTTTTCTTCTGAACTAATTATTAAATTATATCGCTGGTTTTTGTGTCCTTCAGCTTGGTTACATTTCTTAGTAGTATGTTTGAAATGTCCTTCGATGTCCCCAACGCAATTCTTTTGAGTTGAATGTCCATTCGTTCTATTTCTTGTATTTTCACAAATTGAGCTACTTTTAGCGGAGTATATTTGTAAATGATTAGTAATCTTATTTACGCCATCTTTATCATGTCACAAATTGTTGGGTTGTTTGACTTCGTTAGCCTTTGGTAAAATTCTGTTTTCTGCCTAATTTCTTTCAATATATTTTTTAGAAATTGTTACGAATTGAGACATAAATTGAGCATTACTATTTTGCCTCGCTCGACCTTCTAAATACCATCAATTTGACTTATCTTTTCAAACTTCTTAGCATCACTCAGAAATTCTGTTTTCTTCTTGTTCAGCTACAAGTTGTGGGTCTATTCAATGTTTTTCAAGCTATCAAGCACTCTCTTGAATTATTCAATGTCATTAATGTTTATTAATATATCAGGAGGATTTATTAAGAAGAGTGAAATATAATAATACTAATGATAATAATAATTAGCATTTATTGATAATGTTATAATTTATAATTAAATAAATACAAGCTTAAACTATACCCAACAAATGTTATCAAATTCCCTTATTTTATTAGTGGAAATAGTTCTGGTTGTGAATAGAAAGTATCTTGTAAATATATATTAAATAAAATTGGTGATAATCTGTTTCCTTAGGCTACTCCTGTTCAGTTCTTATCTCTTCTCCTTCAAATTTAATCTTATTTCCTTTGTATAAGTCTTTTATTTGCTTGACTATCATAGTGTCCTTCTCTAATTTTATTCTTTTTCTTAAGATATCTATCATCTTGTCTTTCCAGACAGAATCATAAGCTTTTTGGAGATCTACTAACAGATTTGCTTTTCTCTTAATACTCTTCTTTCTTGACGATTTAATATGCTCAAACATTCTCATTAGGTTAATATGAGTACTTTTATTCTCCTTGAACTTATTCTAATAATTTCCTGTTTGTTGAAGTTCACTTTTACTGTCTTAAATCTTATTAATTATCCCTTTTTCTATGTTTTTACTAAAGTGAGAGTTTATCACTACTGGCCAAGTATTTCCTATTTCTGGGTACAAGCCACCCTATCCTTTACTCAAATTAATACAAGTCTTCCTTCTTGATGCATTCTAGAACCGTTTCCGAGTTCAACCAATGTATAATTTTTGTACTTACAGTCTCCAGAATTCTTTCTGATTTTAGGATTGATAAAAAATTTTAATAAAAAAAAATAGATTTTTGAACAAATTGTCTGAAGTATAAAGATTTATAAATTCTTTATCTTTAGTATCAAATTATAAGTTGTATAAGTCATTGTATTTACGCTATTTCGATGAAAGTTATAGAGTAGCAATTAATAACACAGAGAAATTAATTCTAATTTGATTATGAATTAGAAAATTCAAAAGTGTTAAAATATAAACAAAAATAAAGACCAAAAATATATATCTTTATGAATAACATATATAAAAATGAGCAGAAGTTTATAATCAATTTGATTTAAGTGTATACAGTATTTTTTTAGATATTTATTGACTTATCTAAAATAGTCTTGAGTTTATTCAAGATTGATTCAGAGAGGTTTTGACAATTTCGTTTTAAGTATTCTTCATTTTATCTTTTAATTATGAAATATATAATTAAATTCTGTATCTTAATTGTTTATTTCAAAAATTTACGATCAATTATAACCTTTCATCAAATCTATCTGGTCTAATATCTTTGTTAAAGTAACATTTTTTAATACTTTTGACTACTTCTTCAACATCGCAAAACTTCCCATTTTCCTGTTCATCTAACATTACTGCGCCTTGTCGTTTCTCTACTCCCTCTTTTTTGATTCTGCAGTCTTGAACAAAAGATTGTAAAGTTCCAGAACTTTTTCTTGGATTGTTCTCCCATTTCTACTCTTTCTTCATTAATTGTCAATCATTTGATTGGTTGAGATTGTTTCTGTTCTTAGTCAACCTCTTTACCTGGTAAAAAAACCAATTCAAATCGTTTCTATCAAGACAATGTTCCATGTCTCTGATTGCATTCTTTCATTTTACTTTTGCATCTTAGAATGTATTACTGAGGCCTCCTACCCTGTTTTTGACCGCCCACTCTGGAGATTCATTATGTCTATTCTTTCCTTTACAAACTGTCTTTCTATTTTCTCTAAAAATAATCTCTGAATTGTTTTTTCCAGGCCTTCTAGTGTTAATTCTATCTTTACGTTCATGAAGGTTTGCCAATACTATTCCTGATGACAGATATTTTTATATATTATTCTCTATCTGATAGTCTGAAATCATTTTCGTAGAACTTAATTTCTATTTCCCTTGTACCAACTTATGGTCAGTTTATTTGAGTTAAAAAGTTTCAGCTAGCTGTTTCAATATTTGAGAAAATTTGGTCTTTTAGTTAATATCTCTTCATATGAGTTTCCACTCTTACTGGAATGGATTTTTTCAAACCTCCTTATTTAGTCTTTTGCCTAATTCTTTAATGTGGAAATTGAAATCGCCCATAACAATGTTTCTTTGTTTCAAACATTTTTAATTTAGAGATCTTATCATACACATCAATCTATTCTGAAGTTCTTTGACTTCGTCGTTACAATATGGGGGCATGCAAGCTGTAATTATATTTAGTAGGAATCTTCCCCCATTTAATATGGTCTATGCGATAAACTACTTTAATTTCCTTATTGTATTCATAGGGAGTTTTTCATTATTCAGTACCAACACTCCTCCACTCCTTACTTGGTTGAGTCTGCACTATGCTCTTGTTTTCAATCCCTATCATCCTTGCAAGCCTAGTCTCTATGAGTCCTATAAGGCGTCTGGTTATTTTTATTAGATTTCCCTCAATAGCTGGTCTTGTTTGAGTTTTGAGGTAATTCCTTTCACACTCTATAGGCATATATTTAGCTTTTAGCTCGATTTACTGCAAAACTATCTATCTTTTATTGTTGATTATTTGCTCCATCCTTTTGCTGCGTTAGCCTTTTGCAAATCTCATTGTTCTTCTAATCCATCCTTCAATTTCTCACTGAGAGTTTTAAAATTATAGTTTTCGGCCGTTATTCAGTTAAATGCTAAAGTTGTCTAAATCTTTGTAACTTATTTTTACTATTTGATTTGGCCATTTTGGTTACAAATCTACTAAATATTTGAATTCACATTTGAACTTTCAAAATAGACCTTGAGTGATTTCTAGTTTGTTGGAGTTTGCAATTTCCAAGTTGACTGGTACTATTCTCCGCCCGTTCTTTTGCTGTTTTCCTGCCTCCATCTAGTCCCTGCCTTTTTCCATTTATTATTTTTTAATTATTTTTATTCTAAATAAATTATTTTAATAAATTGTAATTACCTTTATGCATAGTTAAGGCCATTTTGTGAAGAAAAAAAACAGATAAAATGGGGGTTACTAATGGTACTACGCAATTTTCCGTAAAGAAATCTAGCGAGATGGAATCTCCGACTCATACAAGCATTCAAAATCAAGATAATTAAAGATCAATATTATTAATAAAATGCCGTACTGAACTCTATAAGACCCAATATCATAATTACTTGGAACTGGTAAATTTAGACATTCCTCCAGCTTAGGTGGTCCAGGGCCGCGACCAAGGTCGTCTGGAACTTGTACCAGAACAAGTGTAAGTCAATCTGATAAACCTGAGGGACTAAATACGTAATATACTCGAGCAATTGCTTCCATTTGTTGTCAAAAATGGGATATTAATTTGTTGAGTTAGGGATTCTCCCAACTAAAGAAGTAATTCCTTTGGAGAGCAGTGTATTAGCTATAGCATATGTGTTAAATATCCAAGAATTGGAAAAAATAGATATTAATAATCAATAATCTTGTTTTCTTAGACTTATCTCGTAATATAAATAAACTATTGTTTCAATTAAAATTATATTCTTATAATATTTCAGAAATAATATATTTTCCTTTCTTTATAATCCAATAATAATTCTTATCATTCTGACAGACACTTATAATTGGTTATTATAATTAACTTTCAAATTTTTATATAATTTGGAAAGACTTTTAATGAAAAATTTTGTTCAAATATAATTCTCTTAATATATTCCATGATAATTTTATTATTAGCATAGCAATTATTAATCAAATAAAAGTGTTCTAATTCTTTTTCTTATTCTATAATCTTACTTTGGCAAGCAATTATACCAAATCTTATCTAATTAAGAACAATTTTTTTTATGTAATTAAACTTACTAATAGTTTTTTTAAAGCAATTCTACCTTCCCTTTCCAACAAATGAATTAAAATTCGTAAGTTATTAAGACAAATGTAATAAGATTTTTCAAGCAATGTACCCCTTCTTGAAGGTGATGGCCTTGTGGAGTTTTACATATTTAATACTTAAGATTATATCCGGCCTAAAAAATAGGAAATCCTTAGACAGAAGCATCCTCTTGAGAGCTTTGTATTGCCCCCATCCATATGTTACTGGTATCCTAAATGATGTCGATCAAGATGCTACAATAATTATTGATGTTGTTATTAAACTGAACTCAGAGGATATTGATAAGGCTTTCATGTAGAGTATTCAAACTGTTCATGCAAAGCACACTTGCTTATAATGCAGAGGGAGCTAAACTAAATTCATATATTTAACTCACTAACATTACCGATACGACTTACAATCATAACGCATCTTGCTAAAAAAGCATATCAGCGTAAGGAATTAAAGGAACTTTTCCAACTGTTTATTAGGGAATCTGCATCAGTTGAGGTCAGAATGGCAGTTAGCTTTGCAAGATCAGTGATCGAACGATTAGTGTTCAGGTAACGATTCTCCGTATACTTTACCATGCTTATCTTACTATGTCTTCTCTGTCTGCTCATTTGTTAACTGTTTAGAGACAACATCATTTATGGTATTAATGATATTCTTATACTATAAGATCCAACCTCTAATCCTCGTGAATGTTCGCCCTATTAGGTAATGTCACTCGCTGTCGAATGGTATTATCCATCGTTTCCTCGTTGCCTGCTTAGCAAGCTTTCGAACGGAAGCTCGAATCTCAATGATGTTCTGGATGATCTTCCTATATTAGGGTAACATTGTCGCCGAGTTTTGTGGCTAGTACATCGCGAATCTCTTTTTGCGTTCTCTTACTAACGATTATATCTAGGAGAAACCTCAGCTTGGACTAGAGGATAGTAGCATCGAGTATGTGAATGGACATGAAGTACCCAAGCATGTGTGGCGGTATAATATAATTGAAGACTTGTTAAACAGCTGATCATGTTTAACATGAGAATTAGATTTTATAATAACAATTAGCAGCGGAAATTAGAAATAAATTTAACTGAAATCACTCCTTTAAATTGGTAGCTTTTTCTAATATTTGATTAAGGCCCTTTATTTATATAATGTTGTATGTTAAATTTTTAAATGCCAACAAAGGTTTATAATAATCAAAATACTAAATTTATTTAAACTTCATTTTAAAGTAAGCAAACACCCTATTTCATCACAAATTATACTTTTATATAAAGCAATTTTTAATAAAAGCTAGGAATAGTTTAAAAAGTGTTGCAATATCAAGTATTAATGTGAGTTTACATGATCTTATTATTTTTAAAACATTATATTAACATATTATAATTATATTTGACATTTTACTTTAATCTGCGTTTGATTTTCAATCATTTTAATTAAGATATTTTATAATATAGGTAAATGTGGTGGAGTTCCTAAAAATATAATAAAATTAATAAAAATACATATTTATAGTTGATTAGTAAAATAAATTCATTCTAAATGGTATTTTAGCTAAATATTCAATTAAATTCTCTGCATTTAATCATAAATATTTGTTGGTGTTGTTGTTGTTAGTGTGAAACCAATCTTTTTATTTATACGATTTATACCTTTATAAGAGAAGCCATTTCGTTATTATATGTTAGATTTATATTTTGCAGAAATTTTTAATTTAAGGAACGGGCAATGAAATATTGGAGTTAGTTTGTCTTTAAAAAAAGTCCAATTATTTTTAATTTGTTTTCATTAATTAGATGTTCAATAAATTTCTATAATGGCTATTACTTCCATTAGTCAAAGAATTCATCAATTATAGTTTTAATTACACAGCTATCAGTCAGTAAGAGCAATTAATTGGTAGACTTCGCTTTAAAAGCAGTGCAATAGATTTATAGTTCAGTACTTTTTTTTACATATTCACTGTATACATCACATCAATATCTCAGTTTTAACACCAAATCTATATTCTTTTCATTATTAAAAGATACCAAAAGCTTATTGTTTTGTCTAGAGTTTTTTTAATAATTCTCACTCATAATGAATTCCATACAAATTATAGCGTTTATAAAACTTGTTGAAAAGCTTTTTTGAAGCATCAATATGTGTAATTTAAATATTAAGGAGTTATTGTATGATGAGAAAGACTGTTGAAAAGCAAGTACTGCCTAAATATGCCCATCATAAAAATGACATTGTTTATAGTTTCTATATGTTCATATCAATTTATAATAATTATTTATATTTAAATTTAATATAATATGACTATGTCTATGGTCATAATAAACCATGAGTATGCTTTTGCCTATTTAGAAGCTTAAACCGATTTGTATAGTTAAACCTCTAATGAAAACTCTCTGAGGTACTTGCATATGAGACAAATCTTTATAAAAAGTTTATAATTTGGAGGCTCGATTGGACAGTGTTGATCAAACTTTTCTTAGCATATATTTTAACTTTAAAAATTTTATATAAAAGCCTTGGGACACATTTTGCTTTATTTGTTCGAGATTGTCTTTTACTCCAGTTTGGTGAAGATCCATGAGAGCTCCAACCACAAAGAAGTTTATAAGTACATTAATAAACAATTATAAGCCTGCAAACTCATCACATGGGAATATAGAAGCTAAAGATAAAAATATACCGTTAATTGAACCATCTTATCCACAAATATGATTGATAATGTCATTTTTATCAATGAAATCTGATATGCAGCATCGACCAAGTCCACAGCCTATAAAGATATCCTAAGATTTTTGAATAATATCGGCAAGATTTATCGAAACTATATAAGCCTAAGAAGACTCTGACAACATTGAGAGAAACTGTGATAAATTTGCTTTTGAGCTTTATTAATTATGCTTTTAAATATATCTTTCATAATAAGGAGAAAATCTGTAGATTGAAAAATAAAGATTAAAATAACTGGTTACAATTTTATATATGTAAGTTTATTTATATCAAAGTTCGATATAAATAAGATAAATTGATACTGTTTTATAAAGTAAAAATCATATCAATCTCTTAAGATATACTAAGCAAAGTATCATGTACAGTTTGAATTAGTTGCAACCTAAAATTTCATAAAATAATAGAATCATATAATAAAAATGAATAAATGTGTGAAAATAGCATTATAAATTTTATTAAATCATAATGAAAATACTCTCTTATAAATAATTAAATTGATTTCGATAAATAAATAAGAGAGGTTCTTGTTATATATTGAAATTTGTTAATCAATTTAAATTAATAACAATGAAATTATAAACAAATTATGTTAACAGGTAGATTAATCTATATTATAATTTTCAATAATTCAAGATTAACATTAAAATTAATAATCTTATAAATGAAATTTATCAATATCAAAATAGTATTTAAAATATTCAATGATTGAATGGATCAAAAGTTATGGAATAAATAACAATTTATAAATCATTTTTAGTTATGCTTATTTATTGCAAACTGATTGAATTATAATACGATGTTGTTAACATCTTTTGTAGCATATACCTTATACGTTTGAATATTAAACTATAATAAATTAAACATTAATTTTTAGTAGCAGATATTTCCTTTTATTTTAATTACTATTTTTGGGTTACAAATCCTCTTGTTAATAAAGAATTAGTAAATTATAGACTTGCATTAATTATAAATAATTAAATATTCAATTCTTAACTTGTCAGGTGAATAGAATAAAAACAATATATTGATCGTGTAGGACACAGAAAAAGCTTAAAACAACTCTCACTCAAGTACTAAAAAGGATCTAATCAATTCTCTTTCGAAGACAGTAGGTTGATTTTCGAAATAAAAATTAGATTGACTCAGGAGCAAATACACTTCCAACTACCTTAAAAGCTTAGTATGAGAGTGACTTAATGTAAAGAAATAATATGAAATCGTCTTTACTTCCAACAATCATGAAAAGCAAAACTTACTTTATCCTCACATCAAGAAAGCAATAGGCAAGGTCTCAATAAAGAAAGTAATTCTCTCAATACTGGTATAAAAGTCTATAGATACAAAAACCTTGTCCTTAACGAACCAATGTCAATCAAACAAGAAGAACTACAAAATTAATAAATTGTACATCTAAACGACAACAAATCCCACAGAAATCTACTCTTTGTTAACTATCTTAACTATCTAAAAATACAACCAAACAATGGAAATCTGGCACAAAGCCGACTTAGCTATTTCCACAAAGATCAAGAGTTTAACACTTCTGAGAAGAAAAAAAATTACTTCAGTCCTTCATTTTTACTATTAATTATCTCTAGGTAATATTAAAGTCAACTTTCAAGGAAGCAAACCTAGCTATAAAATCTCTTGAGAAATAATAAACTGAGATGGAATAAAACAACAACATCCAAAGAAACATTAACTGTATAACCCAGAAAGGCATCAACACATACAACCCCATCTAAGGAATTTAGAGGATGTTAAAAGAAAAGAAGGAGACACAATCAGAATCGACACGTCATTAAAGAAGCCAAACCAAATATCTTCGATTACTAGCCACATCAGAAAAGTCTGACCAGTATAATATCATCTGATTAATTGAATCGAGATTTAAAAGTTAACATTAAAGAAATTTATTTAGTAAATAACTATAAAATTTCAATTTAATTCTAATTAAAATTACTAAGTCAGATGAACGACAAAATACTATAAAATCTCACATTCTAGGATATTTATTAAAATAGATTTAATCTTAAACAAAAAGCAAATTCTGGCATGAATTAGATAAACAGAATAAAGACGACTTCGAACAATTTCATTAAGAAAAACTTAATCAAATCAACTTCAACTTTAATAAGACAACTACTGTCAACACCATAATTGTACTTTAAGTTGATGTTAAACGATATAACCCAAATAATTTATGAATTGAGTCTTATTACATACTAGATAACTTACCATGTTCAGAACCAAAATCAAGAGCATAAAAAAGTGAGGCATGCATTCATTAGAACTTAAGATAAAATTGAAGGAAGAAGCTTTTACATTCATATTCAACTGGTACAGCAGATAAGTTTTCAATAACAAGTATAGAAAATGAGTTTCAAAAGATGGAAGAAAATGAGAAAATTAGATATTCATATAATAACTAGAAAGATTTACGGAAGTCTAGAATACTGATTTTGTAAAGGGCTATATATATAATATCTTTAAATAAAAATCATTTTTTCAGTGACCTTATTGTGATCATACTATCGATAATATACATAAAAAATAGGTAAATTAAGAGAAATTCAAATGAATGAGTAATAAGCTTTAAATATAACAGTATAGTTTTTAATATTTGATAAATTTAATTTAATGAACAACAAGCATGGAAAGTAAAATACGAGATGGTTCAATATCACTTCAAAAAGATATGTGATGCAACTGCTTTATCTGTTAGAAGCAACAATGAGAAAGTTGGTGCACTTGAAAATTTAATTCTTGAAATCTTTGGCAGAAGTAGAATAAGCCAGGATTTAAAAGAATTCATTTGTCAAAAACTATCTTAGCCAGTGCTATTAAGGTTTAGTTGCACTTCCGGTTGAATGCTTTCAAAGAGTAAATATTGAAGATGAAGAAGATGAAGACATAAGCTTGGAGTAGCTTTGTCATCTGGATGCTGTTTAGGTGCTAATTCAATACTAGTTGGTAATGAAATAAGGGAGCCAATCTTGGTTTTTGTGAGTTTAAACCTCACCCTAATATATGATTTAATTCACACCTAACCTCATGGAGTAACTCTAATAGCTATCATCTTATTCTTTTAACTGCACATTAAATTAAATTTATCAATTTAAAGCTTATTACTCATTGATTTGAATTTCTCTTAATTTACCTATTTTTTATGTATTTTATCGATAATATTGTTATATAATAAATACTCATTATTAATATTTAAGTAATTTTATAAGTTAAATATGAAATTGTTTTTTACCGTTTATTGATGCATGAATTTTTAAAAAGATTCATAAGAGGGTGGCTGTTTTTATGAGTCATTTTTTCATAAATTTGTTAATATTTACAATTTTTATAG
This sequence comes from Oxytricha trifallax, assembly GCA_000711775.1. Lineage (NCBI taxonomy): Eukaryota > Ciliophora > Spirotrichea > Sporadotrichida > Oxytrichidae > Oxytricha > Oxytricha trifallax. Next base: position 17,197 of record ARYC01007273.1, read on the forward strand.
AATTTTGCAATAAAATAGTCAAAATTGACATCGGTTTTTACCGTTTTTCGATACGAAACGCATACTTTTTGACATTTTCGAAAAGTTTAAAACTGCTCTCCGAAATTTCTCGACCAACCAGTCTTGTTAATTACGGGGCGCTGATCACGAATACGCCATCAAAGCGCTATTTTGGACAAGGCATCACCACGAACGAGGGCCGGGAAGATTTGATGTCACTCAATTCTGTGTTTTCATAGGCTGAGAGAGCCCGCACAGGAAATGAAAACACCCTTCCCTCCCTATCCCCGCTATTCAGCATTAAAATCATATGTTTCCTTAGTAGATCGAAGTCAGAATTGAAAAATATTTAATGGTTCGCGAGATAGCTTTTGGGAAAGTTCACTGCAATTTCACTGTAAAAGTCATTCTTTGACTATGAGTGTCCATTGTCCTCTGCCTCCTCACATTAATCACAGGTCATTTCTCTCATTGTCTTATTGATTTAGAATATATATACTTGACTTGCGTCATGGTGATCTTGGTCATAGTATGCATAATAGAGGTCATCTGATAGCCATTATTCATATAGTTAAAGTCATTGTTCATATAGTTAAAGTCATTGCTCATATAGTTAAAGTCATTGCTCATATAGTTAAAGCCATTGTTCATATAGTTAAAGTCATTGTTCATATAGTTAAAGCCTTTGTTCATATAGTTAAAGTCATTGCTCATATAGTTAAAGTCATTGCTCATATAGTTAAAGCCATTGTTCATATTGTTAAAGTCATTGTTCATATAGTTAAAGCATTTGTTCATATAGTTAAAGTCATTGTTCATATAGTTAAAGTCATTTTTCAAATAGTAAAAATAAAATCTTCATAAATAATTACATCCCGTTTCAGCTCAAAACAGCTTAAATTTATATAATAAAACATAAAATCTTTGTTAATTGAAGCCAAAAAATGATTGATTTTCATATATAAAAAATTAGCAAAGAATTTTAAAGATTATTGTAATTTTATGATTTTTTAATGAAAAAATGCTAAATTTGGCATCGGTTTTTACTGTTTTTCGATACGAAACGCATACTTTTTGAATTTTCGAAAAGTTTAAAACTCCTCTCCGAAATTTATCGACCAACCAGTCTTGTTAATTACAGAGCGCCAATCACGAATACGACATCAAAACGCCACTTTGGACAAGGCATGACCACGAACGAGGGCCGGGAAGATTTGATGTCACTCAATTCTGTGTTTTCATAGGCTGAGAGAGCCCGCCCGGAAATGAAAACACCCTTCCCTCACTATCACCGCTATTCAGCATTAAAATCACATGTTTCCTTAGTAGATCGAAGTCAGAATTGAAAAATATTCAATGGTTCGCGAGATAGCTTTTGGGAAAGTTCACTGCAATTTCACTGTAAAAGTCATTCTTTGACTATGAATGTCCATTGTCCTCTGCCTCCTCACATTAATCACAGGTCATTTCTCTCATTGTCTTATTGATTTAGAATATATATACTTGACTTGCGTCATGGTGATCTTGGTCATAGTATGCATAATCGAGGTCATGTGATAGTCATTGTTCATATTGTTAAAGTCATTGTTCATATAGTTAAAGTCATTGTTCATAAAGTTAAAGTCATTGTTCATATAGTTAAAGTCTTGTTCATATAGTTAAAGCCATTGTTCATTTAGTTAAAGCCATTGTTCATATAGTTAAAGTCATTGTTCATATAGTTAAAGTCATTGTTCATATAGTTATAGTCATTTTTCATATAGTTAAAGTAAATTTCTTATAATAAAAATAAAATCTTCATAAATAATTACATCCCGTTTCAGCTCAAAACAGCTTAAATTTATATAATAAAACATAAAATCTTTGTTAATTGAAGCCAAAAAATGATTGATTTTCATATATAAAAAATTAGCAAAGAATTTTAAAGATTATTGTAATTTTATGATTTTTTAATGAAAAAATGCTAAATTTGGCATCGGTTTTTACTGTTTTTCGATACGAAACGCATACTTTTTGACATTTTCGAAAAGTTTAAAACTGCTCTCCGAAATTTCTCGACCAACCAGTCTTGTTAATTACGGAGCGCCAATCACGAATACGACATTGAAACGCCATTTTGGACAAGGCATGACCACGAACGAGGGCCGGGAAGATTTGATGTCACTCAATTCTGTGTTTTCATAGGCTGAGAGAGCCCGCCCAGGAAATGAAAACACCCTTCCCCTCCCTATCCCCGCTATTCAGCATTAAAATCATATGTTTCCTTAGTAGATCGAAGTCAGAATTGATAAATATTTAATGGTTCGCGAGATAGCTTTTGTGAAAGTTCACTGCAATTTCACTGTAAAAGTCATTCTTTGACTATGAGTGTCCATTGTCCTCTGCCTCCTCACATTAATCACAGGTCATTTCTCTCATTGTCTTATTGATTTAGAATATATATACTTGACTTGCGTCATGGTGATCTTGGTCATAGTATGCATAATCGAGGTCATGTCA
>ARYC01007274.1:0-12616 GCA_000711775.1 Oxytricha trifallax
TATATAATTAAATCTTGGGAGAATTTTCACATGATTTTTAAAAAACCTTTATGTTAAGTATTGTTTTTTATTTTAAAAACTAATATTCTTAAATATCAAAATAATATTGTTATCTTATTCTAAATCTTATCTAGTTAAGTTAAAAACGAATTCTTAACTTCTAATAAAAATAAATATAGATAGTTTTAATAATTTTTAATAACTTATATTTTGAAGTTCATTTAAAAAAACCAGTTTTTCTTATTTTATTGAAAATTTATATATTATATAATATTCCCAAAAATAATTATATTTCAATTGAAAATCAAAATTCAGTATTCAAGAAGAAGTATTTAATTGCACGAGATAATTATTTCAACGCAATTATTTATTTTAAATGTTATTATTAAATCTCATAATGGAAAAATATACCACTTTGAACCACTTTTTTGTATCCTATCTGCAAAGATGAGCAATTTATTGATTAGCTTGAATTATATATAAAATAAAAATTTACAAATTTTACTCATTTTTTTTGATTTTTCAAATTTTTCAATCCTTTGATCGGAGATAATACTATCGAAATTCTTAAATATATAACTTCTTTTTATTAAAATTCTCATTAAAATTATTTTAATGATTTTGTGTGATTTTTTTAATATATTTTTGAATAATAAGATCATTCTTTATATTAATGTGAAGGAATTTAATATATTTTCATTGTTTGACAGCTCCTAATACAAGACTTCCAATTATTTTATCATTAAAACTTGCCATATTATTAACAGAATCTCCTCAAATATGCTTTTATTTCACGCATATTTTTAAAGTATATTATATATATACTACTTCAAGCCTCCCATTAACAAAAAAATTCCAAGTATTTTTGGTCTTGCTAATGTTGGATGTCTATGATATTTATTGTTTGAGAAATCATATAGAATACAACTCACAATAACTTATTTCATAATTTCATTAGCTTACTTTCTGTTATTTGGTCGATATTTCTTTTATCTTTTCTATACGAGTTTCCTGTAAGAATACATTGCAATATAAAAAATCGTTTAACCACTAAAGAAATTAAAATTATCATAAGAATTTCACAGGATTAACTAATCTATTGGTAAATATAGTATGAGCATTTTCTTTTAACACTAAAGATAAAGAGGGTTAAGAACGATTGATTATAAAAAATAATAAATAATAATTAGTTGAAACTATAAATATATATAATTGGGTTTATATTAAATTTACACACAATGATTAGTATAATTTATAAGGTTGATTAATTAAGCCAAGGTGTTAAATAATGAACCCAAGAATTTATAATTTTTTCCATTAGAATATTTCTTTATATTTATTTGTTTATAACTTCTTTAATGACAAGTGGGCCTTTATAGATTGAAGATAGTAGTTATAGGGAAGTTTTAATGGTCTTATGGAGAATCTTTATATCAACTCACTAGGGTAGGTTACCAAGAAGATGTTTGAGTAAGACTATAAAGATAAGTATATGTTGTTCTTTGAGGAAGAGAAGGCAAAAATGCATTTAAGAAGACACCATGAAAATGGCATTAACTGATGAGGCAGGGCAGGCTTTAGAGATTGCAGAAAAGGCAGAGGACATGGAGAAGATAGTGAATACATTCGAGATGGTTAATAAAGAGATAGATTATAGGAATAACAATACTTAAATAATGAAGATGGAGGATTAAACTACTTAAACTTCTCCACTATTTTTTGTTAGAAGATATAAAATGGAGTAGTAATAGAGTCTATGCATTAAATAGATGATATTAACTGTTTTCAATTTAACTAGCAAATGTTGTATATGATGATGATGGCATTGTTTATCGATTTTTGCAATCTTTGCTTAAAGCATGAAAAGGCAGAGTGCCAACACTAGACAAAAATATTCCAGATTTTGTTATTTATTTATCAATTTATATATTTTAACTAAATCTATTATTCTTAACTAATATTTTAATATATTCTAATTTTATAATCTTTTATTGATAATTTTTATTCAAACTATATATATTTAAAATGCAATCAATTAGGCTCATACTTAATACTATTATAGGCAATCGATAATAACTTAAACCCAGTATAAGCATAAAATTAAAAGTATATCTTTACTAGCATTAAGTAGTTTTATAACTTATCAATGTCAAGAAATAACGCATTTACAATTTGTTTATGCAATTACTTTGGAAATACTTCTCTATGAATACAATGAACACATCAACTCAGATTACATTAATATTATACCAATAAATTTTAATAATTAGTAAATTTTATCAAATTTAATTCCTACAAAAACTTAATATTTATTATTACTGAGGATTGTTTGTTTCCAATCATTAAACATCAACTTCTCAAAGGAAATCATAAATTCTTTTAGGTTGAAACGGTTAATCATAAGAAAACGAGACTCAAAGAAGAAAATTCTCTTGTTTAGTTAGATTATAGGCTTCAAAAATGAGCTTACATATAAAGATGAGCTCCTCATATGATTGGTGGTGTCAATATAAATGTGGAAATACATTCGAAATTGGAAAAATGATTTAAAATAAATTAATTATAAATATAAAAATATTGGCTTAAAGCTGGCCAATTCAAACGATTTTAGACTCATTCGATAGAGAAATTAGCTAGACTTTATTATTGGCGGTAAAATTTTATCGCATCCTTGGAGCGAGATAACTTGACTTTAATTAAACACTCCTAAATTCAATAAATTATGCCCTCACATTAAAGTGAAATTAACTAACTGCAGAGATGCGATAAAATTGTACCGCCAATTTTAAAGTCTAACTAATATCGGATTCTCTTTCGAATGAGTCTAAAATCGTTTAAGTTGGGCAGCTTTAACTGCCAATATTTTGATTAATAATTAATTTATTTTAAATTATTTTCTTGATTTAGAATCTATTTCTACAATAGTGGAATGCGACAAACTGGCTACATCTGAAATGGTTGATTTATCCCAAGTCATGAAAGTAATAATGACAACAAGGAAAGTGTTGGCATAGAGAATTAGCTCAAAGAAAACAGATATTTGGCGAATGAGTAATTTATTACGGATGTGATAATATTAAGTAGAAGAAGTTAAACTTTGTGCTTATGAGAGAGGAGGAACGAATATTTTGCGCTATGAAAATGCATTATACAATTTTAAGGTGAAAATTGATGAGATCCTTTTAATTTAACTGTAAGTTTTTCTGACAATATTTTAAATTTGTGGCACCTAACATAGAATCTTTAATATATTAAGAATTCAATGGTAAATAATGATGTAATAATAAACTATTAATATTCTACATCTGTAAACTAATTTTTGAATACTTTGTGTTTTTTCATGTAATGCTTTACATTATATTTTTGAAATACTTACAAAATCAATGGTAGTAAAAGGGAAGAATTTTATTTATAATTATTATGAAGAATTTCTTAAGATCTTTATATAAAACCCAGGTATATTTAGTTGAATAAATGATAAACACTGCTAGTGCTTTGATAGTTGATAACAATTTTCACCATATTTTATTATATATTGTTAAAATTTTTTCTAAATATATTTAAATGAAATGATTTTACTGTTATTTGTTATAGATGACTATTAAATACTATATGAGTGCAATTTTGTTAAAAATAATTTAGTTTTGAGTAAATGGAAGAGAATTAACAAAAAGCGTTAAGTAAAAAGAGAGAATTGTGAATAATGTTCAGCTTATAGTATCACTATAAAAAGCAATAATAAACTCTAAATCTGAAAGACAATTCTTACCCCAAAATATTCCTAATTATTTCAGGGTAGAATTTGAGATAGATTTTTTATCTATATGATAAATAGTCATATAAAGAAATGAGATATACTTTTTTTAAAAATTAATTTCATTATAAATAGAATAATAATATAACATAACCATCCAAGTTAAAATAAAATCACAATAAATAATGAGAGAAATATATTTTAATTATAATAAATGAGTTAGTTTAATAAATGTATATTAAATTACATTCTTTTATTTTCACCAAAATTATAATTATTATTAGCTAAAACTACTTACGATAGTGTAAAATTATAAATGAATTTGCCTATTTAAACAATTACCATCATTTAAGATTTCAACTTCTTTCATTTTTTATATCAACCATGATTTTAATTTTATTCCCTATTATTTTTGTTAAAAGTCATTCTACTTTACTATAAAATAGTAAGATTGATTTTTAACTAATTTGTACTTTATATAAATCGTTCGAGCATTTCATGAAAAATCTTATAACTATTCTTAAATTATATACAGGATTTAAGATAAAATTATTAAGATTATAAAAGATTAATTAGTCAAATCGTTTGTATATATAATCCCTTTATTTTAATTTTTAATATTAATATCATGAATTTCTATAATCAAAAGTAAAAATCATGCTCTAAATAATAAAGCTAGGTAAATTTATTGTAACTCTTAAGTGTAATACTAGGTTAGGCGGTGGAAAAATAATCCATGAGAGCAAAAGCGGATTAAGGCTAGTTGTAAAATGCTACTAAAGCTAAAGATGATAATTGTTAAAAAAAACAACGATTAAATCAAGTCAAGTTGCAGTCAACAATCAAAGTGCTATCAATATCATTATGCAACCTTAAACATCAAATAATCTTTATGGACTCAACTATCAGAAGACTGCTATGACTAATAAAGCAAATTAATAATAGAAGAGAAAAACCAATCAATCACATAATAAGAAGGGTATCTTCAAGTTAAAAAACCAGTTTATTATGAGAATCCGCCAGGGCTCCTGCACTGTGACTGAGAAGAATTCTTCCTACCTATCACTTCGTTTGCATTATTATTTCATCTGCCGAGATCGCCAATTCTAGAACATCCTTTAGCAAATTAATAAGTCAAGTGGAGAGAGGAGAATCTCAAAACGATGTAGTCGTTTAGTATAAAGTGATATAGTAGAGCGATAAAAGAGAAGATGACTACGGCAAAAAGAGAAGAGGATGCATAGAATGCTGATTAGAGTACAGAAATGGTGGATATGAATAGAAGGACAACATGAAAATGTTAAATGCCTTGGAGGTAAACCATTAAGAGATAGATCAGAGGAGTAACCAAAAAGGGGGCATAAATGAAATACTGAAATTATAAATAATAAAGCAACACTATGTGGATTATATCATTTTTTAAATATAATTTTTTCACTCAATTTTCACAGAGTTTTATATTTATTTAATAATATTAGAACATTAAGTTTAAAGAATAGTTAGCCTCGAAATTTGATTTTATTAAAATATAATACAAAGCATACTCATAAAAATACCACCGCTAATATTATTATTATTTCTGTGGCAACTAATATAACTCTTAACGTTATATAATAAATTTTGCTCTGCTTTGTTAATCTTTTATACTTTTTTTAAAAAAATTTATGCATGAGTAGTAACATAATTATTGAAACATAATATATAATATATGCTTTCTGTATGGGTTGTTAAAGGAAAAAGATCGGGATATAATCTAAGAGTTATTCTTTGGGTAGGTACTGGCCTTACACTCCTACTTAAAAATTTAAAAAACAAATAAAAACGAACGTTCTTTCTCTTGATTCTTTTACGATTCTTATTGCATTAAAGTTTACATTACAGGAGTCTGACAATATCTTAAATTTCTGAATGTCACCATTAACCTCTTCTTAAGAATTTCTAATGCGTATCTATATTAAAATTCCGATGCTAATACTGTTTTTAGGCTTCCAATCTTAAATTGAATTGAAATTATTCCAAAAGTGTCAGCAACTTTTATAAGTACTGTATTATTATTATTATATGTATTTCAATTAAATCAATAACTAAAACTGTTTCTGTAATTTTATCGGTTTCTTATAACAAAGCACATCTATATTTTGAAGATTTTCAAAAATATGCACTAATTGCTCTAGAGTAAGTTAAATCTAATATTTATCGAATTAACATTAGTAATAATTCTTTTTCTTGCATAAATTATATGAATAAATGTTTTGTTTGCAAATTTATGCAAAATAGCATACTTCTCGACAAAAATTAGTTACATCACATAAAATTTAAAAATAAGCGAAACTAGCATCAAACTTAAAAAATGAAATTCAAGTGAATAACCTATCATTTGAAATTATTACCTGTTAAATTTTGCTTCTTTACTATATTAAAGATTGAACTTTTATCCAAAGTGACTTTATGAAGAATTAACATGGGTTCTAATTTTTTCATATAACTTAATCGAAATTTAATATTAATTGGAGTAATTTTTTTTGGAAGCAATAAACATCATTTTGTTTAGTAAATGCAAATTATACTAATCCTTAAATTTATTCTATATATTCTTGAACTTATCTTAGTAAGTGAAAAACCATCCAATAAGGTTTAATGTCTTGAGCACATTAATATTAAATAAATTTTCAAAACAAAATTACGATTTCGCACAAAGGAAAATAAGTTTTATTCACAATTACGCAAATGGTTTGATAAAATCAAGGAAACTTGCAAGCCCACTAATTTTGAATTCTTTTTCTACCTTCAAAAAACTTGGTAGCCATGAGAAGATATTCTTATCTTACGAAAATTTATGAACATTTTTAATAATATGGAACATTCATAATAAATTATATGGAACATTCATAATAAATTAATTTGATTTCACTAGTGAAGTTAAATCTTTGATGATAATGAATTGTATACATAACTTATAACAATTTAACCTTTGATTGATATTGTTAACATAAATTATTATTTTAATTTTTTTTTAATTTTTTACTTTAACAATTAATTTAACTAGCCATTCATGGCGATGAATGAATATTTATTATTTAATAAAAATAATTCGAAGTTTGATTTAAGTTCTATGAACAATAAAAGAGCAAGCAATATAATATAATCATATTTTATACATGAAATGGTAGTAAAAATATTTAGGGAGATTAAATTTTGAGCCATCATTAAATCTACATTATAACTTCAGTTTATTGATTTATTCCATAGAAAATTTCAAACTACTATAAATCTTTTAAATTAAAAAAAACTTAACAAAATTGGGTAAGAAGTACTTATAACTTCAACATTAAATTTAATTTTTTTATAACTGAAAAAAAATGAATAAAGAGCTACACGGACATTATTCATAAAATTTAATATAATTTAATCAATTATGATAGTAATTTAACTTTAAGAGTTAATGAGACCAACATTTGTGATAGTTTTTAATAATAGGTATAAAACACATTCATTAATTAATATAATCCAAAGTAATAATATGTATATATTAACAAATATCTAACATTTAAATGATTTATTAATTGTTTAAAAGATCCCATTTGATGAAATAAGCCTAAAACAATGAACAAGCCATCATTAATTATCATAAAAACAAACATAAAATAAATTTGATTAGGTTGTCAGCACTTACTTATCCTATTTGAAAGTATTTTCAAATAGGCATTACTTAATTAATTGGAATATATTTTGAAGTTTCTACAAAAAGTTGCCATTTCCCAGTGAAAATGTTGATGTTACGATTGAGTTAAGTTAGCCTTCTTTGCAGTGGCGATGTTAGTCAAGCATTTTAAATATGATGCTTGAAATTAAATAGTGTTTTCATCATTATTAATATATTTTAAAGTAAAAATAATTAAGTTTATTAATTTAAAATATTAAAAAGAGTTAAAAAGAATTGATATGACCTGTATTGTAGAAAGGCTATTGACTTTTGAGAAAAGCAAGGAAAATACCAGAATCAACTATGAATAAGTAGTTAAGAATAAGAAAAATACATCCACTAATTGCTAATGTATAAACAGCAACTTTATATGATATCATTCATTTATAACTGTATATTATAATAATATAATTATATATATATATATATATATATATATATATATTTAATTATCGTTAATAGTCATTGATAATTAAATAAAGCTTACTCACTCCTTATCCCAAATCTGTATTTATGATTTGAATCATTTTAATGAAAATATTTAATAAATCAACTTAACATATATACTATTTGAGGTCTGATCTTGACAAACTAATCAACTGTGGTTTTATCTTGCTTATTTTTTTCAGAAGTACAGCACTTTTCGATAGTAACAGAAAGGATTTTAGCTGGTGATTGCCATCGTGGAAGTTTACAAAGATGACTATCGCATGTGGAAACTATAACTCAAGATTTAGATTGCTTCATGCCATGATAATGTCGTTGCCAACAATTAGAGGGATATAATGGATCTAATGGCACTTCCAGGTAAGCTTATTACATTCCTCAAATATTAAAATGCTTTAATAATTTCATTTCTACAATTAATAATTAATAGAAAGGAAGATAAAATTTTACAAGTTGAAGTTACAAATTCTCAAATAGCATGTGGCTTACTCATGAATGAAATGCGGGCATTAACATTAAGTGAGAAGGATAATTATCTGAGTTTACAAAAACTGCTTTTACCTTCTCTGATCAAAGAAAGTTTTGAAGCTGTTTAAATTGTGATAATCAAGATTTTACCTCAACTCATTTAACTAAAAATATATAAACATTCAATTAAATCATAAGTTGTTAAATTGATTTTTATGTTGAAATAAATGCAGTTATGGAAGCATCTGTCAGATGGTTGAAGAAATCGAGAAATTGGATGCTAAATCTGTGATAGTAGTAATTAAATGTGCTTAATCCGCAGAATTTAAGTATACAATCAATAAAATTTTATTTCTTTTTGAATGATACCTACACATTTGTTACTAATAGAAATAAAGTGGTAATTTGCATTTATTTGACTCCATAATTAGATTATAGTGTTGCTTAGTTCGTAATTGAATATGCTTATCGATTGCTACAAAAGCCGATTAGGTTAAGTGAGTAACTGCCATGATAACTAATTTCAAAGTCACTCCAATATCTAATAGCAGATCAAAATTTACTTCAATGATATTAGCTTGCTATCATAAGAAACTCTGATCAACAGTGGAAATTGTATAAATTGAAAATATCCATCTGATAGTGCTGTGTAGGTAACTTATATCCTTAAAACTAAAACAATACTCGTTTTACTGCAGATTTTTGTTTACGTCTATATAATTCAATGACGCTCTGGGCTAATACTGGATAATATAAATATATATTTCTTTGTTAATTAATACATATAATAGTAATAAATTTGTGAACTAGAATTTATTAAATGCTAGGTCTTTCTAACTCAATTATATTTCTATCAATTTGTATATAAAAAGCTGGATTCTAATAAAATCATCTTGGAGTAGCTGATCTAAATGCTTATGATGTATGATTTCAAATTTCAGACACACCAAGCATGATTATAAATCATAAAATTACAATTTAAAAATTAAATTATTAAGCCTACTCACTTACTGACTTCAATTAGTTTAAATACTTGAATTAATATAATTCAAATTCACTTTAAATTGTGGCATAATTTGACAACAATTCATAAACTAGAATTTGTAATTCCTATAGTTATTACAATTCTCCAAATATAGGACATTAAAGTGAGTGTATAAATTTATTCGACAACAGACATTGAAGAAATTTTCATGATAATTACAATGACTGAGAACAAAGACAGAGAAAGTCAAACTAATTAATATATGAAGATTTTAATTAAAGTTTATTTAATGTGAAAAAGTGCAAGCTTCAAGCTTTGAGACAACACCAACTAGACTGTAGCTATCAAATCTTGAAGTTAGTCAGACCGATTTAATTTTAATGCACTTATAATTAAATGTATGAACTGTAATTACTACGAATAAGTGAGTTAATGTTGACCTGGATAGTAATTATTGATTGGATTTCGTTAAAGTATATTTAATTATTTATTTTTAAACTATCAAAGATATTTAAGTAGTTTAAAGTTTCATGAAACTAAACAAATAAATTATATATTTGTTATTGGGGTCAAAAGTGATCTACAGAGTATTTATATTTCAATCAAAAGAATCTTGTAGTATAAATAAATTAGGATATTGAAGATTGAGGATTTAATAGTGATTTATAAGCAATTTCAAAGCAATTATAAATAATTGAACTATCATTTAATGATGCTAATCAAAGTAAAAATACATGAAATTCTTCAACATTTTGAATATAAACTTGTTCTATTATATGTTTTTAATAGGATATTTTAAAAAATAAAGTTCATTAGCTTTAATAAAAGTAAATATAGTAATATAAACTATGATATCTTAAATCTTTGTTGTATCGATGGAATCATTGATAATTATTCAATGTTCAAACATTTTTATATCAGATATTTGAAATTATTAAGAATTTCTAAATTTTAATCCCAAGTAAAGATTTTCACTTTATTTGGCTATAAAGAATATATAAAATGTGATTGCTTTTGGTCTGGCTTTCCAACTATCTCACTTAGTCTTTTAACTATTAATTATAGATTTTCTTAATACTTAAAATTGAAAGTTCAATTTTTAATATAGAAACATGAAGAATGGAGGTTCATCTTAAAATGTATCACTTGGACTGTGTGTTTCAATTTAAAAAATAAATATAATAATATAAATTAAAATTATCTTGCTTAATTTAATTAAAATATTATATTAGATGATAAAGACTGAAAATTGATGTAGAAATATTAGGTGAGTTATTATTAATAAAAAAATTATCAAACTATTAATTTGATCACGAGGACTTTCATAGCCTAATAGAAAAAGCATAGATGAAGTTAACAATGTTCAGAAATTCACCATTTAAAATCATAAATCTTAATTATTAAAATCTAATGCTTCATTTTTATCATTTAAAAATAAAAGAAACAAGAATATGAATTTTATATATAAATTCACTACTTTTATAAACCATCAATTATAAAGATAATTTCTAAAACTTATAATTTAATTTTGCAACACTTTTTTCTTTCTTATCGCTTCTTTTATAACTTCATTTCACGAGATTGTAGCTCCTGCAATTAATTTACAAAAGATAAATACTGGTAGTAAATTGTAAATCTTATAAAATGTATTCTTTATAGTTTTTGCAATAAAATTCATTGTAAATTTTACTATTTACTACTCCTAATAAAACCCCAATGCTGTTATTTACAATTTTTTGTAGAAGATGAAAATTAAATCTAAAACAATTACTCTTAGCTTAATACTCAATGATTCACTTCACAAATTTTCCAATCTTCTCTCAAGGTCTTGAGCTGCTCCTGCCTCTCCCGGTCCAGGTCCTTGATCTCTTCGCATTCTCCATCCTTTGGTCTGAATTTCGATGCTTCCTTCATCAACGAATCCACGGTGTCCTAGGTAAGGGCGGGCTTAAATCTCTGCAGGAACTGAGGGGGGAGGTGGGGGGCGCTCTGCATCAGCATGAGCAGGTCCTTCTTGAATCTCTTCATGACGCTATCTCTTCTCTGCCTTTCCTTTCTTATTGACAGGGGTCTCTTGTCTCTTTCAGCAGATCGGTTCATGATATTGTCTACAGTCTCATTATTCTTGATTGGGTCTTAGTTGGTGGGAGGCACTCAGAATGTCTAGCTTCGGAGAACTTCACCATTGGGATTTTTCAAATCGTTGAATTTTACAGTGAGCTTGTTGCAGGCGAATTCGAATGATTTTAGCAAGCCACCATAGTCTTATCATACCTCGATCGAGAGAGCACAGCCTGAGCCAGCGAGTTACAAATAACTGAGCAGGCAGCTGTTCACCAGACAAAGATTATCAGAGGAATACTTTTGTTGATGACGCCAGGTAGTTGGAATATTCAAAATCACTCGACCCTCAGAGTCCTCATAAGTCGGCTCCCATGCAGTGAGTGTCCTAATGTATGCAACCTTAAGCCAATGCATGTAGAGTGCTGCCCCCAAACAGGCCAGTTTGACTGTCATAGACTAGGGTGCCAAGAATCCTGATTTAGAAGGGTTTATTCTGGTACACTTTAGCACTAGAGTGGTATGAATTTCACTAAGGCGCAATGCACTCACTAGAGCTTCGTGCTTTTGCAAGGGAGTCTTGTGCTTTTGGCTACTCATGAGTATTGGAGGATTCCAACTAGATTTGCGGCTCTAAGTAAATTCTCTCCGGACAGCAGCCATCAATGATGTACTGGCTGGGAGTAGCGGCCTCAAAGCATTAGTCTTATTATAGGTATGATAATGTTCCTTCCCTACACATGGTGTGAACAACTAAGGCTGGAATCTTACCTTAAAAGGGGTGCTGAGACATCCGTGGTGGGATCGAACATGTTTCCCATGGTTTGGTGGTGCGTCGAATCATCATGAGAAAATCCAATATGGCGGCCTCCATCTTCCATCTCAATACTACAAACCCCATACAAAGCCTCGTCGACGATCGTTCCATAGCAGCGCGTTGAGCGCGAGCCCAAGATGCCACCCACTACCCCTCAGAGGGCTTCTCGGCCTCTATCAGTGAACTTTATGTTATCCATGAGAATGCCCAGGCGCTGTTTAAAAGTTGTCTTGCTGAACAGGAGATCATCGATCTCAAAATGGTCGAGCAGCAGATCCTCTGATGGGTCCTCCAGCAACTATCGGTCGTCTTGCTGGCTGAGCGGGGCGTTAGAATCAAGGAGCAGTTGGTTCATCTGTTGGATTTGTGACTTTCTTAAGG
>ARYC01007275.1:0-26871 GCA_000711775.1 Oxytricha trifallax
TAAAAGAGAAGATCAAGAAACCCAGTGGAGTCTCTTAGAGTTGAAGTGTAGAAGTAAGTCAAAATGAAGAAAGCAGCCAAAAACTTTCCAGTCTCTGAGATCAATAAAATCATGGTTAAAATAGAGGCAATGAAGATTCCCATATTAAAAATTATTGACTTAGATTCTTGCCTAGAAAGCTACCTCTCTCTTGAAGATAAAATAGAAAAGAGAGTCATTACTGATGACTAATATGCTTAAAGGATGTATCCTTTCAATTATTTCCTTGCTGATGACAAGTTCCAAATGGAATTTGCTAATGAGTATTATGCTCTTTATAAGGAAAAGTTAAATGAGTGCAGGCATATCATCTAGCTTGATGCTATTTTAATTGGTAAAGATCATGTAGCATTCAGGCTTCCTTTACTTGAAATGACTTACAGAGATTTCTTATCTGATAATAGATGTCAGAGATAAATTGGTTAGATAGTATAGCAGATAGTTGAAGGGATTGAAGAGCTTCACAAGCTAGGTAATGTTCATAGAGATTTAAAGCCAGAGAACATCATGATAAACTTTCAGCCTCTAAGAGTTTATATTATTGAACTTCAACAGAGCTCAAAGAGTGTAAGCCTCTGCATAAGGAAATGTGTACGGCACTCCTGGATATTTCCCAGAGAGAGAGGATTGGAGAGATGGAGACACTTAATGGGATATCTGGGCTCTAGCAGTAATAATAATGAGAGTGACATGCCAAGAAACGATTACTTTAGCTGCAGGGGTGAGAGAGATTCTAAGCAGAGAATCAAACAAGATCTCGATAAAAATAAAATAAATGGAGGTCTCAGAGAACTTGCATACTCAACTATTATCAAGCCATGCTAAGAGAATTAACAAACAATAGAAACAATCAAATATCAACTTAGAAAGATAAAATCAGAGATCTGCCACATGACTCTAAGCTTATGTTTGTGTGAAATATTTTAAAAACTCGCTTGTTATACTCACTTAAAATACTAATATTAAAACGTTAAACCCTACATAAACCCTAAAAATCCTAATAAAGTATGCACTAAAAGTCTACTTTTATCAATCAAAAACTCAATCAAATTACTGAAAGGGTTTTGGGGTTTTGAATGTGAGTGGAGATGAATTCGATGAATTTGAGAAGAAATTAGAGCAATCTTATCAGCAAAGAATGGAAATGTCAGGAGGCAATTTATCTAGACCATAATTTAGTTTATAGATTTATTTTTCAACAAACAATACCTGTAAAATAATTGCTTTTTAATGACAGTCCAGAAAGAAGTAATAACAATAGATTAATGAGTGGGAAATCAAGACCCTCTGACTTGAGACCTCTTAAAGGTAACGAATTCTAAATTGGAGTATCTAATGACATTATTTTAGGTTTTTATCTATTCATTCATAAATATCCTATGATTCTACATCACAAATTAATTAGTTATTGAGGAGGAGAAAAACGACAATAATGATAACTCAAACTCATGAAATCAAAACTAAATTATGAGTAACGTATTAAACAATGAAAACTCAATTTATCACAGGTTCTCCAAGTTTATAATTGAAAATAAAATAGAAAGGGATGATAATAAATGATTTTACTTTTGATTAATAGTATTTAAATTAAATTGTTAGACACTAAAGAGAAAAAGAATTTAAATATGATTTCTGCAGGCTAATTCATATTTTCATAACTTAAGAAGAATCAGAAGAAAACTTCATTAACTTTAGTTTAATTAGTTACTATTTTTTTAATGTAAATAACTAACTTTAATGCAACTAAAGATGAGATATTTTCAATATTCAAAGACCATAATGCCTATAAAACAGGCTATCTGCCTATGGAAGATTTCTATTAGAAACTCAGATGTTGGAGAGAATATAAAGATCCAAGAGAGGAATAAATGAACGCACTCGGAGATCAAGCCAATAACTTAGTATATCAAATTTTTAAAGTAATTCCCTATTGAGTCTGAATCTAACTTGAGGTTAATTAATATATTCAGTTGATAGCAATAGATTGGAGGAAATTGGAGCAAGAGCAAATGGATAATATGTAGGGACGGGCAGCAAAAAGAGACCAACAACTGCAGTTGTGGCTGGAGCCAAAAATCTTAGAGCGTTGCAAAATAATCAAAAGAGCAATCTTAATAGAGTTTAATCAGCTAATAAAATGTCAACTTAACTCAGATATAATGCTAATTTTAATTACAAATTTCTATTAAGTTCACACTTAGCTCGTTTTATAAAATCGTTTTTATAATTAGTCAGGTTAGGAAACCAAGGTATATACTGAAGATAAAACTAAGCTTTATTTGAAACTCGCAAAGTAAAAGAAAGAAGAGGAAGAGAGAGCACTCGCTTTGACTATAAATAAGGGCAAACGAGAGAGAGAATTTGGCTGCTTGCATAAAATGGGTGAGGCTTGTGAGATAACAAAAATGATGAATGTTCCAGTAAGTTTCAGCGCTTTCAAGGGACTAGACGGTTCTCTGAAAATTCACTTTTTCTAATTCATTGAGAATCAAACTAGGCAGTTAGCTGAAGACGATGAAGATCATCATGAACCTAATGAAGTAGCTATGAGATAAATTAAAAGAGAAATCACTATGAAGGAATTTTAAAGAGAATACCGCAAGTTAAAATGTATGCAAAATTCAGTCAAAAATAATTACACATAAAATTAACATGCCGAAGCCGGAGGTTAAACTGCCAAACCCCCTAATATTTCTCAGAACACAATTGTCTCATCATACAGTTTAAATCGCATAAATAAAAAGGATAGATAAGAGGAATTGAAGCAAGTCATTTAATAAACAATGTAAATTACTAGAAAATTGAAAGAATAGTTAAAAATATTGGAAAGAAAAGGAGTATGTGGAAAGCAAACTCACAAAGGAAGTAACGCTAATATGATGGGAACAAGTTAATCACCGTCATTCATTTGATTAAGTTCGAATTGCATTTAATTTTAAATTTTGTTCAGAAATATTTTTAGAATTGGTATCCTTAGTAAGTATATAGTTTACCAAATTTAAAATTGTTAATATATAATTGTTCAATGAACATTTAGATATTTTGGTTTATAAAAAAATCACATTTATTTCCTATAAATTGTGGGTGCACTTGAGCCTCTGAATGAAGGAATTCACTAAATTTTGCTTGGCTAATTAGCTGAATTATAATTGCTATGAATGGATGTTGATTGATTTTTGAACCAACACTAATTCTATTGTTGGCACTACTGCTTCTATTGCCATAGTTATTTGGACTAGCAGAATTAATTATGTTTGGGTTTTGTCCTAAAATCTTTCTCTCTGTTGAGGTTACAAATGGCGTACCCTAACTCATGCCATCACAGAAGTCACTTTGTAAATTGCTAAATCTGGTTACATTTTCTCTCATTTCTTGAGTTGACATTAAATTAGGGTCAACTGCTTTCTTTTGAGTGATATTTGACGATATTCCAGATTAATATCCTTGCAAAGCTACACCACCCATATTGCATTCTTAATTATATTTCTTAAATAAAAATCTCTCCTTAGTGTAGAACTTCAATGCAGAAAATATTGAATACATCTTTGATCTCTTCTGTCTGTTACGGTTCACTCTCACTTCTTTCCTCCAAGCATGAAGATGGGAAGTCATTAAATTGAAGGCACAGGTTTCAAGGCCATAAGTTCTCTATCTTAGAATTATTCATTTTTATGCTTGCTATAAATTAGGTTTTTTGGTATATTATAAACTTACTGAATAACTGCATGTTCCTTAAGAGCATAAAAGCACTAATGAGCCAGTTTGAGGTAGTTCTTCTTGACAAATTAATTTTAAGCTTTGGTAACCATATCTTTGATCTACAGTCTCTATTGTATAATTGCTACGAAATAATCAAAAGCCATTCTTTTCAGTTTCGTATCTCTAAATGTGTTGTACTCACAGACTGCTTATTTACCATATTATCTGTTTTTGAATTTCACTCTCCACTAGGTAAAGACTACCTTGAATATGTGAATACACTTTTTCTTCAGGAAATACATCATTCTAAGTATTAAGTTGCGATTTTTATTTTGTATAGTTAAGATTGTATTTCAATGATTCAAAAGCTTATTGAACTAGTTTTTAGTGATAATACAAATCAGCATTGTGATATTTTCTTTGCTTTAGAGTGTTTCCCGCCAGAGCATGCAAAACCTTCTTTTTGGTGTTATCTTACCATACTTATTAGCCTTGGTTATCGTATGCCCTATCTTCATGGTTGAGATAAAAAGTCTGAAGCATATGATAGAAGTATTTCATATAGGTATTGTATCTGAAATATAAAAGAAAGTAAAACTGTGATTTTATAATATTGCTGTGACTTCACTTTTAATTGATTTTTGCTTCTTAGGCAATAAGTTACATTTCTTAGTTTACTAAAGTAGAATTTCAACAAAGTCTCTTTGTTTTGTTTAATTCCAAAAAATGCAAAAGTTCTTACCAGGTTAACTTGTGATGAGATTGACATAGTCTTAACAAAGCTTTGAATGTTTTCTACTTGAATTTTAGTATTAATCTTTTTTATAAAACATTATCTTTTAGAGCTATTAAGAAACTACTTTAAAGTTCTTCTTTGATTCATGACATTAACTACTTTTTAAAGTTAATTAATAGCAAACTACCGCCTCCTCTCGTTAAAGTAGTCTCTTCTCAGATCAGTGTCTCTTTTATTGTTAATTTTTTAAAGATTCTCATTGATGTATTCATTTCTGAAACCTTCCACATTGATTAGGTAAAAAGCAATGACTTTCAGGAATCTGTTTTCTGCTTTTGATACTCTCATTTATAAGATTCTTGCAGGCATATTTTACTGTGAGGCTTCAAGCCATTCTCTGATTACTTTTCTAGCTAGAAGGCTGCTAGACATGTTTTAGGTTTTATCAATTAATTAGGATTTTTATCTATTCAATTTGGCCTTTTTCAAAATGTAAACTATTTTAAATTTAAATTCTATCATAAAATTACACATTTTGATAATAGTTTTCGTCTTTAAATAAAAATACTAGCATACCTTCTCCATTTAATGAGGCATCTAGCTGCAATGTATCTTTAATGAGGGAAAGTAAAATTAACTTGAATTAAGTCCAAGAACCTTTCTCTGTATGCTTGCTTCTTCCAAAGACTAAAGAATGCTTATTTCTCTTTAATATCTTTCTTTTGTTACACATCGCTTAAAATATTTCTTTGTGTACTTTAGAATTTATATAGATTATGGGTATGTATTACTTTTTCTTAAAATGCAACAATAAATAAGTTAAAATTTTTTAAGTAATTATTAATTTAATTCCCTTTAGTTAGATTAAACCAATCACAGAAGAATTGACTTAAATCTTTCTTATGCTTTAAAGCAGTATATTATCTGTAAGTTTTATCGAGCATACTCTAATATTTCCATCCATTGAAAGATTTAATTGCTGTCATTATTAATGATTTTTCTTGATACACTCTTTGATATTCTTGAATATTAGGGTTTGGAGACCCATGAAAGACTTTGAAAGTGTGGTCTGCATCAAATTGTAAACCCTTAACATTTTATATGATACAAAAAATGGTTTTAAAAAGAATTATTATAAATAATGTTTAGTTTTATAATACTTTTGCAATAATAATCCATTATTTTAAAAGGAAAAATATAGCAGCAGTTTTTTGTATTAATTATATTTAACTTAGAAAATAGCTGTTAAATTAAAATTAAATTGTTCTTGTCTGTAAAATTTAATTCCTGCTTATATTAAGGCTTTATAATAGAGTAGATTAGTTATTACGAAGCTTCTTTTAAGTCTGAGAATAATTAAATAAGGCATCTAACGCAATTTGTTTGTATTTAATGAAACAAATTCGATGATTAAAAGGAAGCAAATATAATGATTTTCATATTATGGAATTTTTATACAATAGTTCTATGCTTTAACATTTAATTTCATGAACTTGACTCTCTTAATGGCAAATTGATTCTTAAACACTCCAAAGATTTTACTTTTATAAAGTGCATCTTTATTTTTCCACATAACTTTAATTTTTACTTTATTACCTAGAGCTCTCATCCACTTATGCATTATAGCTCTTACTCTTAAAATATTATTATGCTACTGCTCAATTTGCTTTCCATAATATTTTTATTCCCTTTTAATTTAGGTGAATAGCTTAAAGCCATTAAAGATTCTAGACATCTAACTAAAAACTATTTAGCCTCTTGCATAAATAAAAGTATCTTTTTATATTTCATGATAGAGCATGAAACCTTGGAAAGAAATTTGTAATTCTTTGGATTAGTCAAGTTTAATAATTGTCTAGGATAGTAGCATCCTTTTTTATTGCTGAAGCTTTCTTGAAAAATTGTATAATTTCAAGGGATTAAAAGCTTAATTTAATAGATTTTCACATTTATATATGATTCCTCTGTTCTCTATATGTTTCTTTGCTCTTTCTTAAAGAGATAGGTTATTAATAAAGCCTTGAAAGTTGAGGATAAAAGTTTGTTTTACATAAACTTTTAGGCAAATTTATCCTTAATCATAGATTCTTTCTACTTATAGGTGTGAGATCTACGTCGCTCGAAGAATTTTGGAGCATTAAGAAGCTTAAGAGTTTACTGGACTAGAGAGTTAATTATCTGAATTAAAGATTTTTCTAACTTTAGAAGGCAAGAGATTCTTTCATGAGTTATTCTTTACAGAAATTGTATGCTGCAACTTTATTTTAGCTTCTTCTTTAAATAAGCTTAACTCCAAATCTAAGCATTGTCATAAACTTCAATTAGGTCTTTTAATCCAATATTCATTGATAGTCCTGATTCTATCTCTCTGAATTACTCTACGTTCATTGAACTATCTCAGTAATCTTAGAGCATCTTGCTTTTATTGCATAAGTCTAATTTAAAATTGCTTTTCACTTATCTACTCTATTATTTGACTTTATTAGGCATAGTCAAACCATTGATTGAAATAACTTCTCATCTCAACGTTTCTATTTATTTAGCCTAAGCATTTACAAACTCTAATTTTAATGAGAGTGGTTTCAACTTGTTTTGTCCATATTCTATAATTCTATCTTTACTTTCTTAGTGTCATTTTTTTTCTTATCTATTAGACTTTTAATTTGTTCTCTATTTTATTAAACATAGGATCTAAAGCTTGTTAATACATTCTTAATTAGATTGGCAAATTGCTGTTATTGAGCTTTTTTAATTTTTAATCTGTTCTACTGATTTTATTCCTTGAATTATTTTAAAAGCTTGAAATGATAAACAAGTCTGAAGTAATTTCTCACTGATTAACCTTGAGAAACTTTATCTCTGTTCATTAAAGAAAAATATAAAGTAATAGCATCTTCCCAATTTAGATTTCTTCTCTCAACTACTACAAAATTTATTTCTTGAGCACAATAATTTTGTCATGTTTAATATTTCTTAAAATCATAATTTCACTCAATTCATTCATCCATGATTCAAGTACCGTGTTCAAAGTCTCTCTTCTTCTCTTTTAAGGCAAAGATTTATACTATTCAACACAATTAATTCTTGATTTTACTGTTTTCTTCAATGCAGTCAAGTATTTTTATTTTAAGAGACCAGCTTTCGCAGTTAAAATACTTCTCTTTTTCTTATGAAAGAGCATTTTAGATTTTAGCACATTAAAGTTATTTTTTAATAATCTGATTCTTAATTTGGATTATAGTGAAATGTGCCAAATTGTATTCTTTCTAAGTTTTTCTATATTTACTTTACCATTTTCTTAGGAAGTGTAATTTAGCAAATTTAAGTTTGTTTTATTTGATTTTTTCCCAATTATCTCTGCATTTATACTTAAAATCAACATTTTTCTAGAGACCTTTGGTAAAAGTGAATTCAAGTATCTTAAAGATTCTGAATATTGTATCCTATAATTTTAAGCTTTCATATAATTACAAATTCAAAATATTTTAATGTTACTAACAACTGAATTCTCATAATGAATTTCCTTAACAACTCGCTCCATAAACTCTGAAACTTTATGTTTTTCATAAGTTTTACTTAACATTACAAGTCCAATTCTTCTATTAAGCTGTCCTCTCCACTATTTAATAAATCTCTTTTGAATTATTAATTGGATGTCTCTAGTCATTAAGTGGTCAACAGTTTTCTTGTTAAGCTGAAAGTTATAATAAAGTTTGAAAGCATTAAAGATTTTCATTTGAATAATTTAAGATTTATCGGATTTTATGAGCCTATAAAGTAAATTTTTCTGTTTAAGTTCTGGCATAAGATGCTACCAAGATTTAAGAGACTTAATTAAGAGATTGCTTTTCAAAAGTCCTGATCTGTTTAGAGCTAATTATTTTTATCATGGTTTATGAGAATATTTTGTAAAAAGCAGCATAACACTTTCTTTATGAGTCTTTTTCGTTTTTCTTGATTATGCTCTCTTAGTTTAAGGAAATTCAAAGCAATTTATGAAAATTGATCTATCATTTTGTTCATGAATTTTTTCAATAGTCTTTTTCTATCAAAATTTTATTCTTTTTCAATCATAGTTCTTGCATTATTAAATAAATTATTGAATAAAATGCTTTATTGATATAAAACTCTTTTACTAAAATGTTAATCTCAACAGTGTTCATATAAAATATTTGAATTGAAATAATTTAAAATTTTATTTATTTCATGATATTTTAATAGATAAAAATTCTAATATATTTCGAGTTTAAAATTTTTACTTTTCTCAAATTTATGATTATCTTAAATGTTAACTTTTTCAATTTTCTAAATCTTTTATTGTAAATTAACTAAAGGGTTTAGATGAATTGATTTATCCATTTTCTAAAAGACTTTGATATTTTTTAATTCAAATATAGGTAAAGTGCGATAGTTCTTTAGTTTGCCCTAACTTGCTTTTTCTTATTGAATAATTTCATGTTTATAAAGACTTTCTCCAATATCACTTTTCCAAGCCTGAATAATTTTAGTTAGGTAAGAACTTTTGAGTTTCTGTTGAGCCTCTTTTTAGAAATTTTAATAATAAGGTGCTTTGCTTTTTCTCATAAATTCAAATAAAATTTAAAATATATTAAATGGTTATAGATTATCTATCTAGAGGAATCATCTTAATTTTGATCTACAAGTTTGGAGAAAGAAATTATTTAGCAAGATGTAGCAAGCATAATAAAAAGACTATTACTTGGGAGCTCTATGAACTCTATTTTCTCTATAATTATTTACCAAAGCATTAAATTACTTTCTTAGTCTCTGTCTCTTTTTCATGACCGTGAAATTACTTTCCTCTTCGATAAAAATCATATTAGATGCCAAAAAATGTACTGATAAAGATTAAACTTAAGTTTCTTATGGTAATAGGTATCTTTATAGTATTTTTGCTTGTTAGCACCTTGCATTAATAGACTGTTCTTCTTTAGGAGTTCAAAGTTCTGTTTTCGTTAGTCCTAATTTGAAGTAGTTTTCTGCGCATTATAAATAAAATTCATTGATTAGTTAAACGTATTGTTGCTTCTATAAAATGAACTCTTTCAATTGTTTGATTGCTAATTTGAGTCTATTGAATTCTATAACTCCTTTAGAAATTCTTTACATATTTCTAAATTTATGGTTTTCAAGCAAATTTCTAGTTAAAACTCTCAACCCAAATCTTTTTATCCTTAGAACATTATTTTATTTTGAGTCTCTTAATTATTATCTCAAATTTTACCTAAAAGCAACAAAGTACCTAAGTCCTATCAAAGCCTTTCTCAGATATCTTTATCTGTAATGATTTTTTATTCTAAACACTATTCATCTATAGCTTGAGTGCTGCATTTTTAAGTTGCTTAAAGACCTATCGTTTCTTGATTAATGTAAGATGTTCCTATACAATTTCAAGCTATTATCTTTCTAATACATTATCATGAGTCTCCTTCCTCCATTTTTTAGATATCTCATAGCTGTTCTTAATTAGAAAAATGCCAAACCTCTCTTATTTTAGCTGCCATGCCCACAATGCTGTTTAGCCTACTGATAAAGAGCTCTGAAAATTCTTTTTTAGTGTACTTTGCAAATCTTTGCTGACTAATTTGATCGAGAACTCTGCTATTAGACTTCTCAAGATGTTAGTTTTAGAATGCTTTCCAACCATTTAAAAGCAGATTTCTTGTATAATAGGCAATGCTTTAGCTCTATAAGAATCAATTGCTCTTTCATTCTTTTTATAGCATTTTAGAGATAGTATTAGTTCACTCTTGCTTTGTCCTTAGGGAGATTATTTTATTAGGCCAGAGAGATTTAACTTTGGTAGCTAAAGTTTACTTTGATTTTAGTCTCTATGATATGTTTTTTATAGGAGATCTGAGCGAAGAGACCATCTCTTAATCTTTATTCATAAATATATTCTATGTGCTAGTTCGCATTTCTGCACTTTCATTTTGTCTTAAATTGTGCTTAGCTTATTGCTTTTCAATCATATATAATTTATAATAAGTAATTTATTAATTAATTTAAAAACTTAATATAGAAATAAGTATTCGTTTTGATCAGACGCAGGTGGAGGTGGACCACTCACATAAAATTTTATGTTAAAAAAAACATATCTTTATTTTTTTTAATAGAGGTCCTACCTGGTAAGACCACAGGTGCAGCTGGATTGGTGCTTTGCACTACCGCAGACAAAGAGGACTTAAATGATGAAAATAATGATGAAGAAGAAGATGACGATGAAGATGAGGAAGAATAGCACTAATCAGAGAGATTTCCATTTTTGATTTTGATAATAAATTTAAGTATTAATCTAAATAGAATTATTAATTAATGTTTTGTTTTCGTATTATAAATCATGATTGATACTAAAATAAGGGTCAAAATGGGAAATTATTTAAACTTATTGCATCTATTTTAGAATGATTCAAGTTTTTGAATTTCTAGGACATTATCAAAAGAGATTTTTGGGAAATTTAGCTTTTAATTCATTTGATGATTTATGTTTTCCTTGTTACATCAACACAGCATAATAAAACTTAATCATTTATTTACGAATTGAAAATGCGGTTTCTATCTTCCTCTCCAAATGATCCTTGAAAATCAAATAAAATAAACTAATAAATTTTAATTCAAGTTTTTATTAAAAATATAAAAGTTTATTGTTAATGCCATTATATTTTATTTCCTTCATTGGCTATTTGGACTGCTCTTGTTAAAATTCTATAAGAATTGAATGAATTAATTTAAATTGTTGCTTACATTTGAGTACCTTAATTTCAGTAATTAAATCCTAAATACTCGAGTATTATTTTTCTCTTTCCTGCCTAAGTATCTATCTGTAAATATAATTAGCAACATCTGTCCTTGGTTTCTTTTCTCCTACTACAACATCAAATCCATTCAATAGTTCCATTAGGGTCAAATCTCCAATAGTTCTCATTTTAGCCAATAAGATGGACTTCTGACGAATTAAGTTGATTAATTCATCAACTTGTTATTGCTTTGGCTTTGGCTCTGTAGACTCATAAAATCTTTAGGGTGTCCCAAATGTATGGGCAGATATTTAAATTTGAAAGTTTTATTAGGAAAAATTCGGATTTACCATTGACTAACTCAAATCTAGGAAAGATAATTTAGCAAGAGTAGATGCCTGGTTCTACTGGCCATTTAAATTTTAGATTTTTCAAATTTAATTTAATGTTAGATAAAGAGAGGTATATTTGAATTTATAATTAAATTTCACTGTTTTTAGACAATTATATTATTTTACAAGTTTTATAGTAAGATTTTATAAATAATTTAACATAAAATATTGACATACATTCCCAGATCTTTATTAATTAAAAATGAAAAAGAGTTAATAAGTTTTAGTAATTGCAGGGATATTACTAAATCTTTTGGTCACCGTTTAAGCTGAGGAAAAGTTGGCTTATGTTTTTGAATTAGTAAAACACGGATCCAGAGCCCCTCTTAAGGATGAACCTGATGGATACTTTAAGGTTGGGAATGGTCTATTAACTGGTGTTGGAATGAGACAAAGATTGCTTTTAGGAAAACTTAATAGATAGAGATACATATTTTAGTAATTTATAAAGAAAGCTAACTTTAAATACATTGATAATTGCTATTCAAGAATTTATTACAAATACTATAAATTTACATTCTATATTAATTAAAATAGAAATTATATTTAGAAGTTAAATTATAACTAGTAAATAGTATTGGCTTTTGGATGATACATACAACCCAAATCAACTCTTTATTGAATCAACAAACGTTCTCAGAACAATTTAGAGCACTTATGCTGAACTGATGGGCCTCTACCCTCCATCCCCTTAAAAATAATCTTCCTTATCTCAAGGGGAGCATGATAGCATAAACTCAGGGAAGGGTCTCCCCAAGTTGTATAATAATCATTGATTTATTTTTCAATTTCACTCAAGCCAAAATTGAGAAATCACATTAAAAAATATCTGAACAATCTTCATGGAACAATTGACGGCTACACTATCATTCCCTTCTTTAATTACTATTAGCTTACTGTAAATGATGACATTGATTAAAACGACTGTCCTTATCCAAAAGATGCTTTCAACTATTATTTAAATAAACCAAATACTTTTAGCTATGAAGGAAATTACATAGTGCCAACTATGCGAGATAAAATTGGCAAGGCTTTTAACTTGCCTTAGAATTAAATTTTGAATCTCGATTTCGGAACTTTTTATTACTATTGCGATATATTAATGGCTGAGAATGCAGAAGGAGATTCAAAGAGAAGGTTTTTCAATAATAAAGTGTGGTTTTATATTAGAAATTCATAGAAAATATTACTGAGCAAGGGCTTTGACTCAGTTTGTAGACTTATATATGCTACTAAGTTTTTTTCGAAACCTTTGAAAGCTATTGACACAACTGTTTAAGCTGTATATAATGGCTAAGACACAACTGATCTTCTTAGATAAAACTAAGAAACATTTTCATATAACTTTGCGATAATAATATAATCTTTCAAAGTTTATTTGATTTACTCGGCTCATGATACATAAATAATAACTATATTAGATTGGCTTCAACCCTTAAACCACGAATATATTGATGTAACCTATATTTCGACAATATATTTTGAGCTGTTCTATGATTCTAACTGCCTTAAAATAAACCCCAAAAGTAATTCATGCTTTACAGTTCATTTAACCCACAATTTATGAATTCGTTATATTTGGTGATTAAACCTTTGGATAAAATTGATATTTAAATCTATTTTATTTACAAATAAAATAATGTGAATGGCACTCTTTTTAGACTTGAAACTTGTGTCCAGGCTAATCAGCAAAGAAATTCTGCTTTCATTATATGCAGATATGATGACTTTTTAACTCACACATAGAAAAATTCTTATAAAGAAGATTTTAATCTGCCTTGAACCGTTTTATATATTATAATGAATAGTTGTTTTTTTAATAAAATTATGCTCTTAAAAATAAAAGAATTTATATTTAAAGCACATTTGTTAAGCCAAATAAACTTTGATAAATTTATTTTCATTTTAACAATCAGAAATATTGCAACTTTTGTTAATTTATATCAATAAAGATATTATAAAATTGTCCAAAAATATAATAATAATTCATAAAATAAATTTATCATAGCTCTACGATTGGATATTTTAATCAAATAATTATCAATGATTTAATAATATATTTTAAACATAAAATGTAAAAGTAAAAGATCAGCATAATTTCTTCAATTAATCTTAAAAATAGTATTGTTAAATTATAAAGTATATAATAAATTGCTTAATGATGTTCCTTGGCATTACTTTAGCAAGCTCTCAAGATAAATTCTTGAGCAGATCTAATAACAATTGCATGATATTTATCTGTATAATTATCTGTATATTTTAATACATAATAAAATAATGAAGGGCTAAAACTACGAAATACCAAACGGCAGATATAAATTTAATGCAAGTATAAAATGATATACATTATTAAATATTTATTAATTTTCTATGCAACTGCTTATTTCTCAAATAATGGAGAAAATCTTTAAGATTTCAACTTATTGAGGCCGACCATAAATCTCAAAGGTTAATTCTGCTTTTTAAATTTATAAAATATTTTTCAAGTAATTTAATTGCAGACTGACAAAATTATTAAACTTCAATATTCCAAATTATAATTCCAGATAATCAATAATGAAGAGAACAACATTCACTTAACCAACTTGAATCTTTATCCATGAGATATAATTTATTAGATTTTATAAATAAATTTCCATCCTCGACTAAGAGTATGCACTCAGGGTATAAAGTTGCATCGATTTATTAATTTAATTTGAAACAAAAAAATATTATTAAAAATGCAGCTACTTTTCCTTGATTTTGACATATTTGAATTCAGTGGCTGGTAAAACTTGTTGGCACATTATTTCATAAATTAATTGTCTATTGAAAGGATTTTCTTTATTAGAAATCACAGTGCATAGAAACCATCATTAAGTATTTTATATTTTTACTCAAAAATTAAAAATTAATCGCTAATTATTTATTGAATATCCCCTTCAATGACACTGAGACCATTGACTACTTAAAAACACAATTCACAGAAAGCATGTGTTACTATGACACCACAAAATTCAAATAAGCTGACTACTTCAAGGATCAGAAGCAGTACAGAGTCTTTACTACAAGTGTTTATTAAAGATTATAATCATATAAATAATTCTAGAAAAGTGTACTGCCTGGCTTCGTGAGAACTGACATCGCAATATTTGTTAGTAATGAATAATTATATAAACATTTATTTCATATGATGCTGCACACACTCTTAAATATGTTGTTGTTAATTTGCCAGGCTTACCTGAAGAATTTACTCTTTATACAATTAAATTTATAAACTTAATAGTTGAAATATTAATGAATTATATAATATTGTAGGAATACATTTGATTTGGGAAAAATAAATTATAATAAATATGTATTCATAGTAATTATTGGCAGTAAACTTTCTGGAAACCTGGACAATATAGTACTTTATTGATAGATAATTCGAAATTAGCTGGACTTTACTATTGGCGGTACTCCACTATCGCATCAATCGAGAGAAATAACGCGACTTTAATTTTGGGTGATTTGTTTAGTTGATTTTGATGCAAAAATTAAAGTCGCGTTATTTCTCTCGATTGATGCGATAGTGGAGTACCGCCAATAGTAAAGTCCAGCTAATTTCGAATTATCTATCAATAAAGTACTATATTGTCCAGGTTTAAAGAAAGTTAACTGCCAATAATTACTATGAATACATATTTATTATAATTTATTTTTCCCAAATCAAATGTATTCCTACATTATTATATAATTCATTGGAGAAATCGAAGATGGATCATTCTTAGTTAATCATTATAAATATATTTATTGAATACTAATTTTGGAAAATATTCTATATTTATAAAACTCATACTTTAAAATTAAACAGATAAACTCTATTATTAAATTATGAATTTAATTAAATAAATTCTCCATTGACAGAAAAAGATTTTGAATTTTTACCACTTAAATTCATCACAGCTTATTGCATTGAGTGATCGAAAGAAGACAAGAAAAGCCTATCCAATATCTTCTCTTGGATATATCTTTAACTTGCATTAATAATAGTTATGACGAAATTAAAAAAATAACTTTGAATATTTCTTAATTTCTTTGATCTATCTAAATTTACAATGGTTTTATATAGTTTAAGGTATGAGCAAGTAAAATTGAATTATTATAATTTTGATTAAATATGTGTTAATTTACTATGAAATTAATTAATGAGCTGAGATATCTTAAATTTTAATATAAATAATTATTGTTTAATTATCTGTCATTCGGGCAACATAGTTCTGGCTTAGTAGTAATAATAAACATTATTCTTTTTTTTATTAATTCTAATCAAATTAGAACATAATTTGAGAGAAATGTTTTAAATATAGTATTCAATGGGAGATACCACTATTCTAACGTATTCACAGGATGTGTCTCGCTTATTACCATGATAATTATGCTCATTCTTTCTATAATAAAATATTAATATATTACTATAGAATGGCAGTGAATTATATAATTGATTAAAACGGAGTTACTTCAAAGTCAGAGTATGAATTTTATGACTTACAAATAGCAAATATCTCTATCAATTTATTTATCATTACAAATTCTTTAATTGATACATCAATACAAAATTATAAAATATTCTCTATAGGGCAATTGTTTGAAATGACTAACTTAAGATTTGTTGTTTAAAGTGATGAAGTGGTTCTTGACAAGAAAATAATGATTAATCGAATCAAATTTAAAGCATATTTTATTACTTTTCTTAATTTCTTATCATTTTAATTATTTCAAATTTCTTAATTATTAGTGAATATAAAACGCGCAAATATAAATATAACTTCAATAAACAATAGACAACATCACTTATGAGAGCCGATGCTTGACGACTATGCTTTTCTAATCAAAGGCATAGTATGCTTAAGGGCAACAACTTAATAAATATATTATTAGAAGTTGACACAAAATTCTTAAAAAAATCAAAAATTCCTGTAATAATAAAATTAGAAAATTGTAAATAAGAAATAGTTGTTTCCATCAATGTATCAAACTTAATTAAATTTGAAAAATTATTAATTTATATTCATTATAATGATGAGTGATATGAAATTCATAATATCTCTGCTAAATTTCTTTATTAGACTATAGAATTTACCTCAGTATTTTTAGTATTTGTTATATTTATTAAATTGTCAGTAATTACAAAATTATCATAAATATTGTCAAGTTTGTTTCGCAAAATATTTTATTATAGAATAATATTTTAGATTAGAGATAAACAGAAAATTATTAAATCATTGAATGTGTAATTCCTAAATATAATTGAAATTAAAAGCTAATAAATCAGTGAAATCAATTTATCTATCTCATTCAAAAGTAATATATTTTTATGCAATAAATTAGGTTTTATAAAAATATGTGTATATCAAAATAGCTAAATTAAAAAGATGCGAAAATCGACAGTGAAATATACTTTTTGCCTGATTTAAGCATTAATTAATTTAATTTTAAATTTTAAAGCGAGATATGCTGTGAAGCTTTAGGTTTAGAATATGTTATTTACAAAGATTTTTAAGGGAATATTAATTTCATTCCAAAATTATTAATAGGTCATATATTGTAATATTCATCCAATTTATTTCTGCAATAAAATTATTTATTCTTTCAATGTATAATGGCTGATTGAATATAAAATATAATGCAAAACGTCTTATTGATGAGAGTTAATATTTAAACCAGAAGAAACCCAAAGCTTTCAAAGAGCAAAATTATGATGAGATACATGGGATAAAGCCAGTATTTTACTGCATAAGAATTCAAATAGTATGAATTTGTCTCTGTCAATATATTCACCAATACGACTTATAAAGCTTAAATAGCTCGGTAAATATATTCCATAATAGAATTATTGGACACTTAAAATATTTAATTCTTCATTTATTCAGGATATCCTTAATGAATTATTTTATTAATTATCGTTTTTTGTAAATCAAGTTTGGATAATAATATAATGAATATTAAAATATGGAAATTTTAGGATTACAGTTGATCTGGGAAATTTAACTATATAAAAAACATATTAAATTCTTGAAAATCATCAAATTTTAGCGAATTAAAATTTAAATATAAACTAATTTTTCGAAATATCACGTTGTTTTAACAATATATTTTTTAATCATTCGAGGAAGCTAGATATTTTGATTTTTAAAACTCAGGATAAGGGTTTTTCTCGCTTGAACGATCAGATAAATTAATTTTAGAAATTCAACCAAATTCTAATTTTTACTAAGCTATCCAATGAATATAATAGAGACATGGTTTGAAAATTATCTCAAAGATATAACTAACTAAAGGTAATAAATAAATAATTAATTTTAACTTATTTTTCAAAATCAAATCTATTCCAAAATGTAATTAAGAATAACCTTACTATAATTATTAAATACTCCCAATTTTACGAAAAATATAGATATTATATTTATATTAAAAATAGCACCAACTCATGTATCATAGTAAACGAAGATGGTTTCTCTAAAAGATAAATACGATGATTATTTGAAGTTAACATTATAAAATCCAGAAAATGATTTTTAAAATTTTAGTAATCGTTTAATATTTCGAAGTTATTTTTATTAAATTTAAATGATGGAAAGCCTGCAAATGCATCCTTTATTATTTTGAAATTAAAATAGCTTATATATTACTAGGTTTTGTAATTATCAATTTATAAATTAATTTAATATCCCATACTGTTTAGAACTTTGAATTAATGTTTACATTTATTTCGTTTAATAGGCCTATCAAAAAGGTTACTATCTATTCAGTCAACATTCTTACAGCACTTGCAAAGATTAGTGGATAAACTATATTTAATCTTTTAATAGAAAATTAAACATTTAATGATCACTGATCAAATTGAGAAATATAAATAGTAAAAAATTGATAAGTTTTTGTAAAAAAGTAATTATTACCAAACTATTCATAATAAGGTAGATTGTAAACATTTTAAAAGATCAAGCTTATATTATAAAAAATGGGGTAAATCAAGTTACATATCATAGTTTCTATTTAATGTCAAATAATTAAGATTACAAAAAATAATAATATTAATTGATTTAAATTTTAATTTATTTAACATTAGAACATTTTTTTAACTTAACAAGCTTGAAGCACAATATTTAAAGGTTTTGTGTTTAATTATATTCCCTAATTAAAACTAAGTTAATGTTAAGACTTTTGGATTAGTCAAAATTTCATTGGTTTTTAAAAATAATTACAATTAATATACGAACTCTATTTTTTACAAATAAATAAAAAATAATTTCTACTTTTGATAATATGGTTGTGATAAACACATGCTTGTTTTAGAAGAACTTGTTTTAAAAATTCAAGAAAATCTTATAGAGAAAAATATTGCACAGTACCATTTATAATGAGCGAATAAAACAGCATACTCTTTAACGAGATCCTCAAGATTACCAGAATTTATATAAATAAATTAAAGTGAGTAAATTATTGTATAAATTTGTTTAATAAGCATGTAAATTACGATACATTTATTGACATAGTCATAAAGAATTTCTCACATTATTATATAAAACTTAGTAAATTAAAGTAGACTGATAATCATAATTAAAAATTATTGTTATAATTTATGATTTATTTTTTGTTATTTTACCAAAATATTGATGATATTTAGTGTTAGCAAGGAGTAAAAATTGAATTTAAATTTGATCAACAAATTAATATAATATTAAAAGGGTTACGATATAATTAATTCATTTTATACCATTATTTTTTAAATTTGCTAACTTTTAATGGAAAAATAATATCAAAGCCATTGAATTGAAAGTAAACTAAATAAAATAATAGATTACAATTTTATGGCATTTAAAATGAAATATTTATTTTAATTTCACTCAGAGAATGATATAATAACATAATCAGAGTAAAACTTTACGCCAGGCCACTCTCTTTATAAATAAGATGAAGAAGATACAAAAAAGTAAAGAAAGCATGCAGAATATTCAAGATTGTGTTTGTGGGAAAGCATAACTCAAGAGGTTTGAGTTACAAAGATATTTATTAAAATTTGAAATAGTTAACAATAATTTATTTAGATAGACTTTATTATTCGAAAATTACCACAGGAATATGTAGCAATATTTATTTATATAATATAATTTATAATTAAGCATTATAGGCGTTCTTGTAATTATAATTGATAATAAATGCACATATTTATGAATAATAAATTCATTTTATCTACCTTGCTGCAATTATATTAATTAGCGTGTTCAATGAAACTAATATTGCAGGAATACATTCGATTTGGGGAAATTAAATTAAATTAAATCAAAATTAATTAATTATTAATTACCTTCAGTTATGTTTTTGGAAAATGTCTCCAAACCCTGGCTTCATTATACTCATTGGATAGCGCATTAAAAAAGAGAAGGTAGTCGTTATTGATTGAATGATTTTATCTCATCGCCCAGGGGAGAAAAATCGCTTTTACTGTATTTGGGAGTTAGCCCAAAATCAAAATATCTCCCTTCCTGGGATGATTCAGGAATACTGCAAATAGTAAAGCCCAGCTATAATTGCGGGATCTATCTTAGAATCTACTTAGATTTGAATTTTGAGTCACTTTTGAAATTATAACTGCCATGATTTTAATATATAATTAATTTAATTTAAATTAATTTTCCCAAATAGATTATATTCCTACAATTTTATGCAAACAGTAAATATTTTATTAAGATCGATTTCTAGAAGAGTAGATTCTAATCAGATGAATATATCTATTGATTAATTAAAAAATATATGAAACAGTCGATATTTATGTTTTAAAAGTTTTATTACTTGAATTATAGCAATACCTTTTTGATTACATATTTATTCATTATAACCTTTAATATATTAGATTACCAAATCCTTATAAATCCCATATTAAGTAAGAAAGAAGAGAACAAATTCTCAATTATATCACAACCAACTAAGTAAATGCACTTTATATATATATATATATTAATAAATCTCAGTTAACATTTCAAATAAAAAATACTAAACCAAAAAGGTCTTATATTTTAATTTAGTAACTTTTGGTTTAACCTTCATTATAACATATATCCAATGTATTAAAATTAAGTCAGAGGAGATTTAATCTAAAACCACTTAAATATTAATACTATATAAGTCCTAATAAAATATGTATACTTAAATTTATTAATCTATAAATACGAGGAATTTAATTTCCAATTTTAAACTTATGAGCAGCCTCGAATGATAATAACAATTATTCCAGATAACTTTTACAATGGTCTTGCCAAAATTGGAGGATAAACATATCAATAAAATAATACAGATACTAAATAAGTATATTTCTTTATATGAAGTTATAGGTTTACATTACATTTATAGGAACAGCAAGAATAGGACTACAGTACTTTATTAAATAAATACTTTGCATATTAATATTTTTAAAAAATTAATTTAAATTAATATATTTATTTTCAATAAAGAGGGGTTTTACAAGCGAAGCCTCGATAAAAGTTTTAAAATAGATTATATGATCATTTAGAAAGTTTAGAACATCAAAACCTAAAAAAATAGCAAAAGAAGGTGTTAAAAAGCTTAAAAATAGAGAAAAAGTTAGAATTAAAATTTAAATGACATGAAAAAAGATATTAACTTAGATCATGAAGAATTTGATATTTATAATTAGTTAATTCGATAAAGGGAAGAGGAAGATTTAGACATAGGCAAACAATTTAAATTTTAATTTGTAAACTATAACTTAAAGTTTATAAAAATTATATCCAATAAATACAATTTTAAACTAATATGGTAAAAACAACAATAATTAATGGAACAAGAATGAGTTTGGAGACATAATTAACCCTTAGCAACTTGTGAACAAATCACATTAGAATAATTTATTTTCTCTGAGAGATAAACAAGCTTAAGTTATTAAGTTAACAAAGGCACCTGAAATCATAGATAAACAATCACACTCAGAGCCAAGTATAATTTAAGATGTGTAATCAAATTTAGAAACTGAAAGAATAAAGTTATTTATCAACCAAGCTAAGATTACAGGATGTCTTCTAATATATTATCTATAGATATTTTTTTTTAATTAATGATTAAATTCTAAAAAGTAGAGAGAACTGTTTAAAGAAAAGATAAACTATGAGGCTCTCATTGAAATGATAATTAATGCTATTTTATTTAAATTTTCAATAGTGAGATCTCATAAAGAGATCTTACTATTATAATTACAGTGTTTTATGAGTTTTAATTAAGTTCCCTATGAATTTATACTTTTATTTAATCTATAATGACTAACTAAATGTATTTTGAGAAAGGATGGAGAAATTATCGATGTGAATGGGTATTTACGAAAAGACTATAGTTTGTCAGATTAAAGAAAACTATAATAAAACTCAAGTAGTATTGAGGATAGTAATAGTAATAATAATAATAATAATAATGGTAAGCTCACTGAGGTCTCTGGGAACCCCCGCTTTAATAAGTGTTGATAACTCATAAGGGACTAGCCCTTTTAATTATAGTGAATCTTTGTCACTCTGGTCTAGTGACCAAATTCCAATTTACTCTCTGCCTCATTCAACTTCAGAGTCAGAAAGCAACTCTTCTTCAATAGTATCTTCCAGTTTTAAAATATTTTCAAGGTACTACTGGTTTCGTTTCTTTCCAAGTTATTTCTCCAATCATGGCATAAAATGCAAGTGTATGCACTATATCGATTATCATCGCTCTAAAATTATGGACAACACAAACAACTTCATTTAGCGATTTAGGCCTCAACTTATTGGAGTCTTCCTTATATTGATCTAACTTTTCCCAGTTTTGATTAAGGCGTTCTTTATTCATAAAAGTTTTAAAATGACTGAGATTTCCAAGTGATTCTTCTGTGAATTTTAGATTTCTGTTTTCTTCTAAGCCTTAAGCAATGAAATTAAAATCTGTGATAAGATTATCAAATATGAGTCGATAGTAGATTAACTAATGCTTTTGAAGAGAGAAGATTCTTGGACTTTATTCAATTGTTATCTCATGAATAGTTTGTTTACCATCGACTTTAAGTATAGAAGTTCTTTTAAGTGACTTAATTGTGTCAATAATAGGTAAAGCATCTTCATGGGGTTTTGGTAAAGGGGTATTTTAGGTTTTCAAGAGATAGTCTTTAGTCATTAGTTCGACGCCTTTAATATCTTTAGATATCATCTTATATAGATTTTCTACACTAACTATTAATTCTTATTGTTTGTTATAAATTTGGTCTATATTCTTTAGTTGATGCTAATAAGTGTGCTCAGTCATCTTTAGTAGATTGTTAATACGATTTTAAATCTTACTGTTAAGTCTTCCATTTTATTAATCATCTTTTTAATTTTATTAAACTTGGAATTATTAAATGAATTATTATTAGTATTAAATTTAATTACCGATCTGATTTCCAAGTTTTCTAATTTCTGATGAATTAATTAGATCAGTAGGTATACCGATCTAGTGTGTCATTATCTAAGTACTCCTATTTTTCCTTAATAAATAGTAGATTTAGCCTGTTTAGGAAAATGAGGTAAGTCTTACTTTAGTTGTTAAATAGACGTTTGTAGGAGACTGACTATTTATGATTTATAATAGGAAATTAATTAATTTAATCAAAAACTTAATATATTAAAAGGTATTCTAACTAATCAGACGCAGGTGGACAGACAGCACTCACATAAAATGTAATTTTCAAAAAAGTCATATTAAAAGTTTTTTTAGCGGTACTACCTAATAGGACCTAGTGTGTCAGCAGACTGAAGCTTCGCAAGGCTACACTTGGAGGGGACAGGGGAGTGACTATGATGAGGATGATGAGGAAGAAGAAGATGAACTGCTTTAAATCATGTTTCAATTTTTGATAAGTTTAATAAGTATTGGTATTAAGTTTAATAGATTAATTATAAATTTAAAGTTTTCTTATTATAAATTATGATTATTATGAGCAGACTTTGTTGGGTTAGAGACCTCTTCTTTTGTTAAAAAGATGTTTAAAGATCTATTGTTA
This sequence comes from Oxytricha trifallax, assembly GCA_000711775.1. Classification (NCBI taxonomy): domain Eukaryota; phylum Ciliophora; class Spirotrichea; order Sporadotrichida; family Oxytrichidae; genus Oxytricha; species Oxytricha trifallax. Next base: position 23,659 of record ARYC01007275.1, read on the forward strand.
GATTTAAGGGGTTGAGAGGAGAGATTTGCTCTTCAACTCTCTTTTAGAAAACTTTAATGCTGAGTAGTTGGAACCATATTTTTAGTATGTAGCTTTGTTCCATTTTGTTAAGGTAGCAAGAACATCCTTAACTTTTAAGTTTTCTTAGGGTAAGAGAGACTAAATTTAGTTTAGGTTGGTAATCTCTCTGGAAGGATAAAACTTGGGTGAGAAGGATTGAAAGCTTCTCAAACTTCTTGAAAATTTCAAGTGGTTATTACTAAGAGTGATTTGGTTGAAAGTCTCGTGAGTTCGTATTACTCATCTGTTAACTTTCTAATTTAAAACTTTATTGAGGAAATAAGTAGTAGTAGTGTTAGTAGTAGTAGTAGTGGACACATTGACGACGATATTTTAATTAAGAGAAATGTTTTAAAAGACAAAATCTCAACCCAAGAGCAAATTTAAAATGCAGATGATCTAAAGGAATAATACTTTGCACATTTTATTTGTATAGAAAATTTATAATTTCGAGGTTTTATGTTAATTTAATATTATTATGAATTATGAGATACTTTAAGCAAGAGTATGATCTAGATATAATCAAAGAGAAGAAAAAGAAATTTGATTAATTTAAGTCTTAATTCGTGTAAGACGTTGAGGATTAGCTACTAGACAAGTAGAAAATGCCTTCGATGCGGTGCTGTTCGAGAACTTCCTCTATCACACCCTGCGCCAGCGGCGCACTGTCAAGGATCATGCCCAGAAGAAGATAGTACTGCTCATGGACAACGCAGTAATTCATATGTACTAGGAAGTCTTGGAGACTGCTAGGAAGTTCAAGGTCAGAGTGGTATTCAACGCTTAGTACTCGCCTTGGCTTAATCCAATTGAGCAGCTGTTCTCATACATCAAGAGGCACTTGAGGTAGGAGCAAGCAGACAACAAGTAAGCATTGTAATCATAACTTCCTCTAGGATTCACTTAGTTAAGAGACTCTCTCAGATCCTTAAAGGCATGACAAAGAGTGATGTCAACAAGATTTGGGCATTCAGCTTCCAAGCAGTGGTGCAACACCATTAGACATGGATTCGTATGATAGAGTGATGAGTGCAGATGAAGGTGCTCTGGCACCAGTCAAGACAAGCAAGCACAGTAGTTGAACTGTTAAATTAATTGATTAAAACTTCCCTATTATAAATCACACTTTTAAGTTTAAGTATTAACTAATCAACCAACACATTCCAGAGGCCAAGTTTACCAAGACATCTGTGAAGTGCCAATTGCTTGAGCTACTGTCGCTGGCAATGATCAACAAAGGTTGGTGCAATAGGTTTTAGGACATGGAAATGAGAATTAACTGCTAATTGACCATAACTCGAGCTAATCGATGATGAATCGACACCAAGTGACCATGCCAATATCAACCTCCATTGACGATGTCAAACGACCATGGTAATTCTAGAATCATTGCCAAACATCAAAATAAAGTGTTTAAATGTTGTGTTTATAACTTTGTGCTGGAGACTAAAACGATCAAAATTCGTTGTAAATCACAGTGGAACAACACAATCCTTTATTTAAATTGGTTATAATTATTAATTTATTTTATTTCTATAATTTCCCGATTTTACGTATTTTATCAATATTGCAAATTTATCATGAGCGCCTAGAGGAATTCCATTCATGTTAGTTAATGTGCTTACATATAAAATCCTTCATGTGTAAAGCCGTAGCAATCACATTAAAAATAATATTTATGAACAAATTTATAATAAAAGACAAATTAATGCATCATTTCATGCAAAATGCAAGCAATCCTTCTTGATGCTCCATTTGGTATTAATTTGGTAGCGATATAAATGAGTTATGAGTTTTTCAACATCCAGCGTGAGACTAAGGAGAATTCATATTATTTTAAATGAAACTGACATCTTCATATTTAAATATAGGAATTTTTATTGCAAATCTATATATTCATAATTACATAACTTATGACACTGTAAGGTGAATTTAAGTCTGCAGGAACAAAGACACGATCACTAGTTTTATTGATTCCACTGATTAAATGCAATATGTACTTTTTAAATTAATTGTACATTTTAAGGATTTATCCAAATTTTATAGTATATTTTGCCTCCTGGCCATCTTCCTCCTATGCCCCCTAGTCCTGCTGCTCGAGAATCTTAGCCCTAGTTTGATTATTTATAATTGCTAGAATTTCTTGAAGTGCCACAGCAATCGCCCATTAAATTAGTGAAAGTTTTAAAAAATATAATATTCACTATATTGAATTAAGTTTAATCTTAAATTAATTTACATGGAATTCCAAATTATCCATAAATGTCTATCCTAAATATTAGCTCAGAAATAAATATTTATATACTAAGAATATATATTTCACCACCGATATTCATGTGGAGAAGCCAAAGATTGAAGAAGATTTTGAGCAGCATAATTTAATGCCTCATGAGTGCAGAATCACAGATTTGACTTACTCAGCACCGATTTATGTCGAAATTGTGTACACGAAAGGTGATAGAATTTACCTTAAAGATGAGGTGCTTATTGGAAGAATAAAAAGTTCATTTCATTAAATAAAATTATTATATAAAAATATCACAACTGTTGTTGATAGAGAATGATTGGTAAATAAAAATAATAATGAATTATGAATGAGTATAGCTATTATAATAAAAATGACTGATTAAAATATCGAAATGAAAGATCATACAAATGGGAATGACATTAAATAAAATAATTCTATTCTACAATTTTATTAAAATAGATAATTATAGTATTTTCTTGAAATGAGTTTTATGAACTGTTCAATCAAAACCCCAAAACCCCTTAATGAGGTTTATAAGTGCTTTGATTTGTAGGGAATTTGTTAGGGGTTGGGGTTATTAATTAAATGCGAGACAAAAATTACAAGCTTTTGGGGTCTATTTATGATGAAGAGTATATAGATTTAGTGTTTAAACTGCGTTATGGATGTGATTTGTATAGTGAATAAATCAAACCAGTACTGAACTATAAGTCTATTGCACTGCTCGGAAAGCGTAGTCCATCAACTGTTCGCTCTCACTGCTTGAAAGCTGTGTAATTAAAGCAATAGTAGCTGAAATCATAGCCTAAGAGGAAGTCAAAGTTTCTATAGAAGCGTATTGACTATCTTATTAATAAAAAAACTTTGAAGTATTGGGCTCACTTCTCTCTCGACTAACGATCTAT